>PVHP010024395.1:0-19251 GCA_004024765.1 Zapus hudsonius | reverse complement strand
AATGTTTCCATTTTACCTGACAGAACTTCTAGGTTTTTCTAGGCTCACAGCCAATCAGCCTTAGTTCTGAGTAGGAGTGGGAATTACAGGTTTGAACAGCACAGTGAAAGACAGGTTACTTAACTCGCTGTTTACCTGCAGCCACATGTGATATCCGGGTCCTCTGTTCATAGATTTTTCCAAAACAATTCTCATACTTAATATTTTTATGGCCTTAAAAGTACTAAAAGTGATGTTTGAGTGCTCAGCACCAGATGAGGCATCTCTTTCAGTCCCTCTAGGGCTCAAGGAACATAGTGGCCTGGAAGAGGGGGAGAAAGCACCTGAGGGCCAGAGGACGGGAGGAGTGCTCTAGGAAACCACCACATTCATGACCTCCCAGCAGCTGCTGTTACCTACATGAGACCTGGGTAATACTGAGCACCAACATTTCAACATGGATGATGGGACATGGCAGAAAAACAAAACCAAAAGACGTCAAAATAGAAGAGTGATTGCTCAGCAAAAGGACGAGATTTGATGGAAGGGAATGAAAAAGGAGAGGAAAGAAGGCAACCAACGGGAGGGGATTGTGATCAGACATACTATGTTCACATGTGAAAATTGTCAATAAAAAGTTAATGGTATATTTCTCTAGAGGGTTATATCATTTAGCCTACTGTCCAAGAGTAAGGATTCTATGGTATCAATTCATTTTTGGATTTAGTTTTGTGTTCATCTGGTAAGAAGGGTCCTGAAGGAGGAGGCATGAAGTCTAACTCTAATACAATTGGCTTTGGCTTGGAACTCTCTGTGCCAGAAATCACTTACTACCCACATTGGGCTGTTGATTGGAGAGACCTATGAGGTCCCCAAAAGAAGACAGTCTTCTGTCAAAGTACTTGATTACCCATCCTAGGCACAAGATAAAACCCTATAGCTGAAGACATCACAGGCTGTAGTCACACAACACAGAGAAACCCCACTAAAATCTAGTAGGTAGCCAGTTCCCAGATGGTTCATCTGTACAGTGCTGGAATACGAGACATGAACTTTCAGGCAAAAGGAGAGAAAAACGCTCTATGACAGAGACCACCATGTCAAGAATTACTCATCTGTGCAATAGTGGCACTTACCTAGGCAGGTAATTAACAGCTATCTGATTGGCTAAGAGACCTGTTCAGTGGCAAGGAACCCTTAGCTGGAACTGGGATCCAAGGCAAATTCGCATGGAGACCAAGAATCCAGACTCCAAAAGGAAGCCCCCACTAACCGTGGACCTAAAGAAAGGCTACATCCATTAAAATCTCACCAAATTAGGGCTGGGGAGATGGCTAAGTGGTTAAGGCACTTGCCTCTAGTGCCTAGGGCCCTGGGTTCAATTCCCGAGGTTCCATATAAGCCACACCCACAAGTTGGTGGCCCTGGTGTTCTCTCTCTCTCTCTCTCTCTGTATCTCTCTGCTTGAAAATGAATAAAAAATATAAAAAAATCTCACCAAATTAATAATTTTTGTCCCATTTAACCTATGCTGATCTCACTCTTCGTTGGAGAATCTGTATTTTATAAATCAGAAGGTAGTGAGAACCATGGACAACCCAATTCTACCAACAAGATATGAAATGATAGCTGACTCCCAGGCAGGAGATGAACCACCCCTAACAGATCAGCCAGGGCCCAGGTGAAATCACAGAGGAAGTGTCGAGACAAGCAAGAGTGCTGCTCCCACAGCAAGCTGACAACCTACACCAGGGTAATGGAGACAGACACGGAGAATACTTAAAACAGTTCAAAGTAGAAACCCAGAGACTTAGAGCTCAACACTAAAGGAGACTTAAAACTCACCCACCATGGCTCAGGGAACTTTGTGGGGGAGGGATGGAAAGATTTTAAGAGCCATTGTGTGGGGAAAATCCAGAGGTATTGCCCCCTCAAAAAAAAATACCTGCTGCTTACACAACTCATAGCCCTCTAACCCATGAAACATCTGGCAATCCCATTGAGAAGGGTCCTCAGTGGAACAGGGGCTGGGAGGAGGGACATGGGGGTCCCAACACAAGACTTGTGAATACATACTTTCTACTTATTAAGAATAAAAAAAGGTTAATGGCAGCAGAGGCTGCTGAGAGAGGGAGTCAAGGTTCAATAATGGTGGAGTCTCTGGTAAGTTGCCCATTCCATGGTAAAAAACCTTTCATCATGATCACGCAGGGAACCCTAACTTAACTCTAAAAGGAACAAAGAGGCATGGAAGGAAGACGGGGATTGGTGGGGAAGGGAAGTGAACCAAAACAAGGGACTTGGGAGCCACATTACGCACATGCATGGAAACACCAAAAATAGGGTGTAGCTGACCTGATAAGTACACAATGGCTTTAAGGGAACCCTGTTTTTAGGTACATGGCCAAGCTCTCTGCAAATCGAATGCTTCCTGTGAGTGTCTGGGATGTTTGCTAGCTCTTGCTTGCCTGGTCAGCATTGTGACTTGTCATTGACCACCTCGTCCTGCTCTAGGGTCCCCCTGCCTCAGCAGCACACGTTTCTATTCCCTACTATAAAAGGAGATGGAGACATTAAAAAAATACCAAAAAGATCAAAATTAAATAAATCATTTAAAAAGTTATTTTGTGAGGGTCTGGCTGGGGAGATGGCTCATTCAGTACTGTGCTTGCCATGGAAGCATGAAGACCCAAGTTCAAATCCTGAGCACTCACATACAAGCAAAGCTGAGGGGTTTCGTGGGAGAAGAAGGAGGAAGTGAGGGTATTTGTGGTGAATGGGATCAAAATGCATTGTAAATCTGCAGGAAAGTATTAAGAAATAATTCTTATTTTCAAGTGTGCTTTTTCAAAGCACAAATAAAGACCAACATAAAATTCAGAACTTTACATTAGTAAAAGATTAAGTCATTCTGAGATAGGAAGTGGCTTAAATAACAATGAAATAAATCTTTTAACAATGTACTAATGAAGAGATTTCTATGGTATTGTTGACTGGGGAGGATTGAAGTTTTTAGCACCTGTCTCTTCAAAAACAGGTTTTAGTTAGTCTCTCTTCTATACAGAGTCTAAAAGCAAAGAAGAAAGGATTAATGGAGTGTGGATTTGAGAAGGAGAGAATAGGAGTTAGGGAGGGAATTATCATAGTTTATTGTGTATACTTATGGAAGTTGTCAATAAAAAGTTAAAAAAAAAGAACCAGGTTTTAGAACATAAATTGAACAGTGGGAGATACCATGGTCATTTTCTTTCATTGGTTTATTTAACAGACTGTTCATTCCTTTGGCTTTGCTTTTTGTTGGATGAATTGTTTAGGAAGGAGGAATGAGAGACTGATAGTCAAACTGGAAAGAGAAATTTTGAAATTCAAATTCTCTGAGGTGAGCAAAGGAAAAAAGAAACAGAATAAATAAAGTGAGAGCCATCATGCCAGCCCCTTATGGATCAGATAGGTCTGAACTTGTATGCTATATATTTTATCTATCACTTGGATAGTTGCTTAATGTCCACATAATTGCAGAATTTCAGATTTTTTATTGATTTCTAGATCTCTTGCACAGTGATTGGAGAAGAACATATCATTGCAGATATTTAGAATTTGTTGAAATCCAATATTATCCAATCTCCCTAGTATAAGTTAATAACTGTTGATTTGTTGGTCTTTGTAGACCATTAAGGAAGGTTTCTTAGTCTGCAAAGATGATATCCTTTTCTTTTAAACTTTGATTAGCTATGTTTGGGTATTTGCTAAGTATTTCGTAAGCAAATATACTTTTGCATAATGTCTAATATACTTGGAGGGAGAATTCTTGAGAAATTTTATAACAAGGCCTAATGATAAATGCTATCAAAGCAATGACCTGAAGTTCTGGACCTTCTGGATGTCACTAGAGGAGATAAATGACAAGTAGCGCTATGGAGACCAGGTTGACTCATGACGAAGATGTCAAGGACAGAAATTCTGTCTGAAACTTCTGGCAGGACTATTTTCCAATTGTTTCCATTTCCCTATTACACAAACACTCTCTAGCTAATTGTGAACACTGTATTAATGTAAATGTAGGTGAATGACAATCCACAATCCAACTTTCAGGAGTAACACTGATTCAAGTCAATCTTCCAAAAGTTTTAAATTTAATTTTTTTAAAAAAAGTATTTTTAAATTTTGTTATTTCATTCTGAAAGAGGTTCTTCCTATGTAATTAGGCTGGCCTAGTACTCACTACATGTCATGGTTTGATCCAGGTGTCCCCCACAAACAAATGAATGTGTTCTGGGTAATTGATTCTCAGCTGATGGCAGTTTGGATTTTACAACCTCAATGAAGCTGTATTGTATGAGTTGTTATCCCCAATTCCTCATTGCCCCCCATCCCCAGTCACTTGGATAGCCTCCTCCGTGGGCCATGTGGATCAGTCTTTGTGGTAGGGGACCATGGATAGCCTAGTATTCAGCCAGGTTCTCCTGACCCAATTTTCAATTTCCTTCTCAACTTCTTTCTTGATTCATTGGTTTGGGGAATAGGTTAACTTCCCAGTGTTTGTATGGTCTCAAAAATTGTTTTGTTACCGATTTTCAGTTCTTCTCACTGTAGTTGGGAAAGATTCAGGTTTTTAGAATCTGTTGAGGCTTATCTTGGGACCCATCACATGTATGATCTCTTGGGGGAAAGTTCTCCATGCTGTTGATGAGGAGAATGTGTATTTTATAGCCGGTGGGTGGAGTGTTCCCTGTATGTCTCAGCCTGCTGGATCAAGGCTGTGATATAAACCCATGATTGCTTCGTTGATTTTCTCTCTAAGGCCCTGTAGCTGACACCACTCTGCTCTTTTCCTCACTTGGAAGTTTATATGTACGCAGAGGCTAAAAGGACATGGTTCTCTGCATCTTACTTGTTGATTCTTACCGCTTTCCCCATTTTCTCCTCTAAAACTCAGTGGGAGCAATGGCAACAGAGGTGAGGTTTAGGGATGGTCTCTGCAATGCATTCATCTTACTTGGGTGGAGTTTGTTGGCTCATTTTTTAATGCTGGAGATCAAACCCTAGTTCATGAATGCTGAGAAAGTGCTCTCTCGCACTTCAATCCAGGGCGGTCTTCCCATGGTATAGAGGTGATTGACATGGAGTCAGCACTGTTTAGGGACAGGCTGGGCATTTGGAAGGCCACGTGGTAGACAGTGTTTTTCTGCCTGTGAACTTGAGTGATGAGCAAGTCATTCATAGGAAACTTTTATCATCAGTTTGGGGCAGAATATGTAAAATTCACATAAACTGTTAAGATCACAGCAAAAGACTTTAAGAGAGTTATCTATGTTCATGTTGATGCAATTTGGACTTGGTTCTGAAGGAAGCTGCAGGGTGGGTGGAGGGGAACAATGAGAGACAAGGTTGAAGTGTATGGCCCCATCTTAACATGCAGGATACATTGGTCTCTCACTATTGGAAATTGGAAGTCATTGCTGAATAAAAAGGCATGCTTATTCTGGTTGTAACTTTGACTTTAAAATTATGTAATTATTCATATTTTATAAGACATCCGGCAAAGGGGAAACAGAAGTCTTCTCGAATGACCTCATATGATGCTTAAAAGTTTTAAAAATCATGTCTTGGATTTATTTGTTTTTATCAGAGAAACTATTATTCAGTCAAATGTTTCCTACCAGATACCTGGGAAGGTGTGTATGCGATGAGTGAGTTGTGCATTTTGGTGAACTAGAAGCTTCTCCAAACAAGTGATTTCTTTGTCTTTTGTGGCTGATTATGAAAATGATTTATAGTCCAATAATTGTCTTTTATAGTAAATAACCCTGGGATTTCAGTATCTCTAACAATTTACAGTGTGCATGGTAGATATACAATCATGTGTATTTTTAGCAGATTGATATTTCTGGAAAAAATTTTATGAAACTCATGGAAATGAAAAATTAGGAAAATGTCATTTCACAAACAGATGTCTAAATAGCATTTCTCTACTCTTACATTTTTTTTTTATAATTCCATAAATGTTTACACATGCCTAAGGTAGAGGAAATTCTTGAAAGGTTAAGAATTTGTTTAGACTAGTCTAATTGGTTTATTGGCTTAGCTACAAGAGCTTAGAAAACACATGTGGGACATCTTAGTGATAACTCCTTTTATTTTTTAAGTTTTTGGAGTGAAACAGGCAGCCATACATGAATGTGACTGGTGCCTCTCAGGCTGAGCAGTGGTCACCTTTGAAGAGAAATGGATGCACATCCATCATGTATGGACATACAGACACATTTCTTCTAACTAAATATTTCCCCAGAGGCACTTCTGACATATTTTATCACATTACTTGCCCACTAAATCCCTTGCTCCTCTAGTCTCTTTTGCTAGTCTACCTTTCCTGCCCAGACAAATATTTTCTAAATTACCGTTTTTATTCTATCATGTCTAGCCTTGACATTTGATGAGCCCTGACACCTGACCCCTGTCATTTTATGACCACACAACTCTACCTGTATGTTCTTATGTCAAGTGTTTGTGGTCATTATGTATTTATTTCTTAAATATGCTTCTGCTTGTAGTTCAGGTTTAGGACAGTGAGTTAATTTTCTACTTCAGTTTAGACTCTCTTCCTCTCTTGATTCTTATGAGTTCTGGGAATTCACACACTTTGTGCAGTCAGGGATAACTTGTAATGGACAAGGTAATGAACTGATTGCTTGAAAGAAACCAGAGATGATGATGGTTCAGCAGGGATGGGATGGGGCTTCAAGCAGACTTGCCTTCAGTGTCTGCCTGGTGACAGGTACGGTCTTTAAAGTCCTATGCACTTGTCACAAGAGTCTATCTATAGAAGGCCACCTTCAGAACACTGGCTAAGATGTTCAGCTCTCTTAGACAGCTCATGGCAGAAAATTAAAACAGAAATGTTCTTAGATTACCAAAAAAATCCCCACATTTAAACATTTATGTATGTTGCTTTTCTAGTACTTATACTGATTTCTTATTTGTTATTCTATTGAAGTATGGGAACTGGGGACATCAGCACATTATTTGCTCATTCAGTGTATGTAAATATGGATAATGAAGACATATTTTCTAAAAAAAAACAGAAGGGATTCATTCAGATCAGTAGAATTTTAAGTTAAACTCCATTTCTTTTTCATCTACATAAAACAGTCGCTGAGCATGTATTTTATACTATCGATTCTTTCAAAGCAAATAAACACATTAAAAGTAAAAAAAAAATTGAACAGGGGTGTCAATCTTCAAGAACATTGAAGCTGGAAAATACCAACCTTCTGATGAATTAAATGAGGGCAGCCTCAGTAGAGGCAGGCATATCTTCAGTCATGTGCAGCTGAGCAATGACGTTCTTCACAGGAGCATTCAAAGACCCATCAGTGACTCACCAGGTCCTGCAGTGTGTGTGTTTTCAAGGTTTGCAGCTGAGACCCGCACTGTCCGGCGTGTTTGCAAGCTGAATGTTCTAGCTCAGCTATGGCTAACTCCATTGATATTTTCACCTTATCTGGCTAACTCATTCCTCTTCATGGCTATTATAAGGGAGGAAAACTTTTCAACACAAGTATATTTTTGTTCCTTTTCATTTGTAGATTACATAGTTTCACAAATACGGTCACCAGAGAGTATACCGTGGGGTATACTGTATTTGTCAATATTGGAAATGTTTGTGGGCAGAGATGGGACGATAGCTAAGAAGTCGGTGTACTGTCCGCTACTATAGAAATTCAGTGAGAAAGAACATTTGAGGTTTGTTTACAGCTGTATCCCAGCAACTACCAAAGTGTCTGATGTATAGCGTGGTAGGTAGGGGCTTACTAGGTATTTGTTAAAGAAAAAAAATACAAGGCTCAATATCCTTCTCTGTGTGAAATGACACATCTAGATGGCCTGCTCTTCGTCATGCCCCCAATGACTCCTTTCCCAGGGACCCCACGAAGCTGAGCGAGAGAAGGGACTGGAGGCTTAATATGCCAATTTGTATGCTGGGCCAATGTTTGTATTCACGCTGTCACCATGAGTCGTAAACTTCAGATTCTGTTTTTAAAGCTGCAGTTTTCTTTTATAAAAACAAGAGCATGCACTTAACCTCTCAGGATGTTGGAGGTCTTAAACATGTAATGTATACAAACGTCCTAGAATCTGAGCTCAAAATGGACCAGCCGTAAAGCTTGTTATTCTTCTACTTGAAAAAGAGCCATGGGAAGGTCATTATCATCCCCCGCCAGGCCCACTATCCATGTTCCCATCTGTCTATCTCCAGACCGGAATTCTTCGCTTTGATCTGGTCATCAACAGCCACAGAAAGTGAACTCACACACTGACATCCAAGTAAGGTCCTAATGACAGACGATGAATTAAGACCCCAAGGGCTACTAGGTATTTTTGAATGGAATCCCAAAAGACTTCAAGTCTCACTCCAATACAACAGAGATGTGGTGATCAACTTTTTTTTTTATTTTTTATTTATTTATTTATTTATTTATTTGGTTTTTTTTAAATTTAATATTTATTGTCCATAATGAGTTACATTATTTAGTGGGCAAACCATGCGTTGTTATCCCGACTTCCCCAATTCCCCCCCTCCCCATCCCTGATCAGTTGTATATCCTCCTTCGTGGGCTGTCTGTATTAGTCCTTGTGGAAAGGGATCCTGTATATCTTAGCTTTTAACATTGCTTCAGGACCAGAAGCATGAGAATTACCACTATAAGTGCCCACCCGGCTCAGGGTGCACTTGAGGATTGGAACGGGTACTTTCAAACCATCTGTATCTGTCAGCCCACTTGGTGATAAATGCAAGACACATTAGTAGCTGTGTGCATGGGTTGGTTCACGCATTAGTCAGGTCTCTCTAGTCTGTACATCATTGAGAAAGGCGAAGCCAGAAGCAAACGCTGACTGCGAGACCAGCTTTGGAATATTGTACTATGGCTTTGAGGTTCCTGGTAGGTCACAGGTCTGAGCTGGAAATCCTGGGTCACATCGGAAGCTACCTTCTCCTTTGATTTATATTCTCTGGTGTTCCAGGGAGTAGGTCAAGAACTTCTAAGAGACTCTAGAAAGATACGTTAGGACTCCATTGGGGAGATTACAAATTACCTTCTTGGAGAGCATCTACATCAATTTATGGATTGCCTTAATGTAGGTTGTATATCTTAGATAATGATGACCATTGGTTACATAAAATATATTTTAATAATGATAAAATTAGAATAATAAGACCATCTGCTTTGCAGAGTCATTCTGAACATCAATTAAGCTAATTAAATCAAATCACATCAACCAGAGAGTCTCCATCTCAGCCTGTCTCAATGTTAAAAGCATCGTCTGACTCAATTCCAAGTTCTGCTACAGGAAAGGATTTATGTCAAGGGTGTCAGCATGCTGCACACAGTCAGAGGGTCTTGACACCAGCCCTGACTCCCCTGTTCCTGGACAATGTGTTACTTCTGGAGGGGAGATAAAGAGAAGTTATGTTTGTGGTGTGAAAATGATCAGCAGCTCACCAAAGTCTGTAACCAGGCAGTCATCAAATGTGTATGGACAGCAGACATTGTTAGAGCTGCCGCAGAAGGCTCAGCGGACCGAAAGAAGAAGTGAAATCATTCTTTCCTCCAGAAGGATGCTTAGAGATGTGGGAACTGATCATCCATGAGAAAGTGATGGAAGGTCCACAAACAGGATGCGGTCTAAGGCAGGAAGAAGGGCAGGGCTTGGAGACACTGCAGGGCTTCAGGAAGGATGAGGAAGCATTTGGAAAGGGCTAAGACGCAAAGAACTTACCAGGGTTGTGTTTGGGTCTTGGCCACATTCCAGATTATTCCTTCACCATGATCTGCCAGGTGTCTGATGTTCCACAAACCCTGTGTTTCAGGAAATCCCTACATGCCCTCCGAGCAGGCCTCTGCTGGGACTTCCTTGGTAAGGTGTCCTCTTCCTCAGGAAGTGGAGAGTCTTCGAGGGGTGAGGACAGCAGCAAAGGTCTTCTGTAATGGCACACTGCAAGGTTATTGTCCAAAGTGTTTTCACATTCTGGGGCAATGATCAAGAGTGAGCCAGGACTCAGGCATTGGCAGATTTTCCGTCCCAAGTTAAGGAACTCACCCTCCTCTCTCTACATCTCCAAGAATACATAACAGAATTTTGAACAGGAAAAGACAAAGCTTGGTTTGCTTTTTTTCCCCAAGGAACCCTTCAGCAATGTGAAAACGCTCCTTAGGAGAGCAGGGCAGGAGACAGGGAAAACTGTGGAAGATGGCTGCACAGATGGGCTCAGGAGGAGAAGGACATTTGGGCGAGCAAACTGTGTCCCACCATTGTCAACGAGGTGTTGTCAGTGACACCAAGCGGTTTCCATCAGCTCCTCTGGCTGGTCTGGCCTCTCTGACACTCCTGGTCTGGCCTGATGGGACAACATTTACATTGGAGCGCTCCATGAGGGTAATTCCTGTGTTTTTAGACGTTGGGTTTGAAGTTTGTGTTGGCAGTTTTCCCTCGTTTTGGGTTTGGTTTGTTTGGCCAGAAAGTGGCATATTCAGACAGGCTTACATACCAGCCGTAGCGAGTACAATCTTAGGCTTTTCGCTTTCTGTAGCTCAACACACCAGAGATCTTAGGTAGACAGCCTGGGATTACACACGTGACCAGTTGGCAGGCGGTGGACTGTGGGAATGAATTTGGCCTCTTTGGCTGGTTCACTGGCAAAGGGCTTTGAGGGGAACCTCATCTGCCAGCTGGAAACTTGGTTCAGGTCTGCCTCTGCCTCTTGTGTGTTTTCTCCCCTTGGGAAGCATGTGTCAAATTGAGTTTTTGGAAATACTGAAAATAGCTCAATTTTAGGCTATAAAGCACCTCCTCTCTCTCTCTCCTAGTCTTACATCTATTTCATTAGGTGGAAAAGTTTCACAGAAACACTTGCTTCTGTCTTCTGTCTCTACCTGCTTATCCTCCTGTCTTGAGTCAAGCAGCCTCGTTGAAAATTTAAAATATCCTTCCTGATATTTATAAGTCTATGTCATTACTGGTTTAAATCAAAGTATTCCTGGCATTTGATAATTCAATGAATCTATTTTTCCTGGAACCAAGCATATAGATGTTGTAAAGGAAATGATTATAGATGTTTCATTAAAAGAAATCCGGTAATCAAACATAATCTAGGATGAGAGAGGTACATGCAGCTTGGTGGACTAGAGGTACATAATGTCTTTCTGCAAAAAGCCATCTGTCATGAAAGAACTAGCCGGCAGCAATCACCTTGAGAACTACAGTCCAGGGATGCCTACTTCTAATGTATGGACTCCATACAAGCTTGCATCACTGTTCCATAGATGGGAAGGAGGTCATTCATGTCCTCCCAGTGCACTGTGAGGAGCAAATCAAGCAATGCTCTGAAAGGGACACGGGATGGTTAATGCCAAAGACAAATGCTTGTTATGACTCTGTCATGGGAGACAGAGCTATCCATCAGGGGAAGGGCTCTGAACCTGCTTCACGACTCTGTTTTCCACACACACATACAAACGGGAGTTTTGACTTTCAGTTGTTACGAATGGCTTACCTTGCTTGTATAGCCTGAAGAAAGACATCCATCTCACTAAAGGACCTAGATAATGACACTATAAAACATACTTGCAGACGGGTCTAGTGAGAAATATTAAACTTAAAATGGACATGGAAAATTACCTACGGCAGCATAAAATAGTTGCTTTGAAAATGGTAGGTAAGAAAATGCCGAAAAGGTGCATTCCATATATAAGTGTAATAATATGTATTCATAATGTAATCTGAATACACTTTTCTGCTATATATGTATGATACATGTATATGATATATGCCATTATATGTGTATATGTGTGTATTAGAGAAAAATGATTAACCATTGAAATAAAAAATAATCCCAGTTTACAAGGGTGATCTTGTGCACAAAATAATGATGAAGTTAGGACAGTCTTCTTAAAATTTATTTTTAAACTTGCACATAGGCATATGTAGGTTCGTATGGGCCACATGCACCTCGGCCCATTTGTGAAGGTCAGAACAGTTGTCTGTGCTCCCCTGTTTTTTGAGACAGGGTCTCTTGTCTGTGCAAATGAGTCTGGCCTTCTAGTTTTAGGATTTCTGCAGCCCTGCCTCCCACTGCCATAGACATGCTGGGAGCACAGTTCTATATGCCACTTTGCTCCTGTCTTTGCATGGGTGCTGAGGAAGTGAACTCAGGCTGGCATCATTAGCAAACAAGCACTTTTAACCATTGAGCCATCTCCCCAGCCTCCAATAGGATGATTGGATTATGCTTTGAATATTCAAAGGTATGCTATTCATTTAGTAGACAATCTGAAATTCATGGACAAGTTGAGACTGTCTGATCACTACACTCAATATGCAGAAGTGATTCAAAAACGTATTTTCCTCAAAGTTCTTTGCTGTTTTGGTAGATATAATTCATCTTTTAATGTTATTTTTTTTCCTCTAGAAACAATTGATTCTTTATTTTCCAAAAACAAACCAAAGAATAACAAAATCTATACAGATTCATTTATAAACATTATCTCATTTTATTTCTCCAAAGGAGTGTTTGAACTATGGGCTGTTTTTCCCTCTGTGACAAGGTTGCCTGAGTCTCAGATGGTTCAACAGGTATCTTGGCATCACCAGGCAGTGTGCAGCCCATGAGAAAATGCTGTGAAAGAACTTGGTAATATATTTTGAGAAGTTTAATCTTATCTTCATTATCCATATTGGTCTCTGGATTTGTAACGCAAGTTTGGATGTATTCCATTTTCCTCAATTGTTGGAAGAATTGGTGTTAGTTCTTTTAAGCATTGCTTTTAGAATTCAACAGTAAAAATATTAGAATCTTTGGTGGCAGCATTTACATTTCTGATTCAATGAACTTAGCTGACAGTGAGCTGCTGAGGGTTTCTGTTTCTTCTATTTAGTCTTGGTGCATAGTTCATCATCTGTAAATAGATTTCACAAAGTTCTTTTAGGTTATACAGTGTGTTCCCTTGTGAAATTTTTTTCATAGAAGTGTCTTAAAATTCAATTAAATTTTGAATTTGTAATTATTTTATTTCTCTTATAATTTTATAAACTACAAATTTCCTAATTGTTCCTCAACCTGAAACATTCATACATTTTTCTACATTTTTCAAGAACCATCTTTTGTTGTTATTGTTGTTATCACAAGTCTAGCTTCTATTTCGTTAATTTCTGCTCTCATCTTTGCCACATACTTCTTTAGCTTCATGCTTACATCTTACTATTCCAGAG
Source organism: Zapus hudsonius (assembly GCA_004024765.1). NCBI lineage: Eukaryota > Metazoa > Chordata > Mammalia > Rodentia > Dipodidae > Zapus > Zapus hudsonius. Next base: position 6,003 of record PVHP010024395.1, on the reverse strand, counting down.
GTTGCAGCACAAAAGTTATTTGAGACTTTTGTCTTTTTCCTTAGAGTAGTATTATAATCTTTATGACACAGAGAGAACATTTCTAGGGTGATTACTTGCAAGGATGCAAGGTTTGTTACAACTTCAGAGGTTTTAATCCTTGAATGTTTTCTGAGGTACGATTTCACTCTGTAGTTTCAGGCTGGCCTTGAACTCCCAGAAATCTCCTACCTGTGCCTCTCTAAATGCCAGGATTAAAGTCATACACCATCAGGCCTGGCTAGAACATTTAGCAAGGCAGAGGCATTGGGCATAGAGGTGGACACACACAAGCCAGCAAAACAGCAGGAATGGAGGAGGGAGATCAATGACCCAGTATCCCATTCAGGCGTAGACACCCAATGACTCCAATTCCATCCACTAGGCTCCATTTCCTTAATATTTCACCATCTCCCAGTAAACTGTAAGCCAAGGATGAAACTGTCAACACATGGACCTTTGGACATATTCATGATCCAAACTATAATAATACCAATCCTGACCTGAACTCTAAAAACCCTAACTATAATTTAATCCTAATGCTAACCCTAACCCTAACCTTAACCTTAACCCTGACTCTAACAAACCCTAACTGTATCTTAATCCTAACGCTACCCTAACATAAAACTAACTCTAAACCAGCCCTAACCCTCCTCTAGAACTAACCCTGACTTTAACCCTAACCCCATCCTAATCCTAACAACACTAACACTACCTTAAACCTAACCTTACCCTTAGCACTAATCCTACCCAAACCCTATCCTAACCCTAAATCTACCCTACTTACTTGCCCTAACCATAACTCTACCCTAACACTAACCTTTCCAAACTAATCCTACCCTCCCTTAATGCTATCCTAACTCTAGCCAAACCCTAATCCTAGCTCTAAACACAATCCCAATTCCAACTCCAACCTTAACCCATAGTACCAACCCTAAGCCTCCCCTCGGCTTCCCCAGAGCTCACTTCTCTTATAGAACTGGGGTGCAGCTTCTTGTGACTTGATCTTTGCCTCCATATTGTTTGATGTAGGTTCCATGTTGAATTCTTCTTTGCTCACTGACTGCTCAGGAACACAAATTTGTTTATCTATTTATGTTTACTTTTTACTGATTTCAAATGTCATTAGGTTGTCCTTGAAACAAAGCTAATTATGACTTCACTTTCCTAAGTTTATCAAGACTTGCTTTTGTGTTCTAATGTCTTGTGTGCACATGTGTGTTCTAAGGTCCTGTGTGCACATGAGAAGCATGTGTGTTCTAAGGTCCTGTGTGCTCATGAGAAGCATGTGTGTTCTAAGATCCCATGTGCACGTGAGAAACGTGTGTTCTAAGGTCCCATGTGCACGTGAGTAGCATGTGTGTTGTGCAGCTGTCGGATAGATGGAAAGTTTCAGGTAGATCTATGAGTTCATTTTGTAAAACGTCTTGATTTAGACACTTGTTTAGAGTACTTTGACAAAGCCCAATATTTCGTTATTGATTTTCTGCCTGGGTGATGTATCCAATTGTCAAAAGTGAGGGTATCAAGTCCTTCACCACTGCTGTAGAACCATCTATCCCTTCAGCTCTCTCGTAATTGCTTTCTATACTTAGGTTTCTGATTTTGGACACATACATACATTTACAAGTGCCATGTCTTCGTGATGAACAGACTTCTTTATCATGTCATAATGACTCCTTCTTATGTTAGCATTTCGATTTATAATCTATTTGTCTGATAGAAACATACACGCCTCTGAAAGCAGAAATGTGTTTCTTTTAGGCATTCTGAAAATAGTTGTCTTTTCTATTCAATCCATCCAGCTGCTCTTCCTCCTTTCTTTGGAGAATGTAGTATATTTACATTTAAAATAAAGATTGACAGATAAGAAATTATTATTAATATCTTCCCCTATCGTGCTAGCTTCCTGAGATGTGAAGGTTTCTGAAGGGTTAGGCTTTGCTCCTTTGCTCTTTCTCATTGTTCAGTCTACTTTTATTTTGTAGTTAATGGTTGCCAGGAGGCTAACATGCAATGCTTTCTACACTGTTATGGATTTTGTTTTCATATACTTTTGCATTACATAATGTTTAAAGATCATGAAGTATATATATCCCCTCAGTTATCATTCTGTATGATAAAATTCAAAATCCTATATTCTAGCTTTTTGAAATGCATGGTACAGTATGATGTTCTGAAGTAGTCTATTGTGGAATAGCATAGCAGAATTTAGCTAACAACTATTACTGACTAAAACTCAGTACACATTGATCAATTTCTCACTTAAATTCTTTAATAACTATTCACACTTTTCTGTACATAATCAATAGCAATAATACAATTTAAATTTTGTGCTTCCCTGATTTTATTTCCTACAAGCTTCTGGAATCATTGAGTTGCATTCCAGAGAGAAATTTTTCTTTCCAAATGCACTTACATCTATTTTTGTGTAATGAGCAAGAGGGCTTGATGTTACACTAGAGCACAAGGCATTTTGTCACAGTTCCCTCAATAGTTCTAGCCAAGAAATTCTGCCAGTCAGCTCTGTGGATTATGCATGCTAAACATGATAGATTAAGTTACAGGCTACTTCTGGTATTTATAGAATTAGCTGAAACCTGGACAAGGAAGAGTACACCATGCTACAATCCTCTTCTGGTTTTGGTCCTTGGCATTCACTTTTCCCGTATAAAATTTTTCAGGGTTTAAAGTTTGATACTAACTCTCTTCCCATACATGGATATTAACAGTACTAGATACTATCATCGACATACAATGTCTACTTGCTTGGAAACTAAAAAAAAACAAAAAAAAATAAAAAAACAAAAAAACTATGTATTTCTCTGAGGACAGCTATTAGCTAGTGTTGACACAAGCTCGGATAACAGTCTCTGGGTTTCCATGTTGAGTTAGATAAATACATGGGAAGAAGAAGAATATTACTGCTTTGAGTCAAAAGCATTGGCTGAAAGATAACACAGGTCTGAGCGTATGAAGGACGAGAGCTACATGTGACTGCAGGGACATGTGAGTAAGTAAAATGTATGCAGGTGTGTGGGTGTAACAGAAGTGACATTGGAGTCCACACTCCATAAAAGGACATCACATGACTTTCACTAGTGTGAGTCTGTCTGAGGGGAAAACAAAAAAAGATGTCTGTAATATTTGGTTAGTGGTGTTTCTATCTCAGCCCCAGCAGAGCCAGCAGCCTTCATTCTCAAAGCTTCACAATAAAATCAAATTCCAAGCCATTGGGCTTGATCTAATATAAAAACACTCTTAAATTCCCAATGTACCAGCCACTTCCAAGGGTTTTCCCCTTGTCAAAACCCACCTGGATTTGACATTGTGATGGCAGAAGACATAGAGCAAGAAGCACAAGGTAAGAAGCAGTTTAAGTCAGGGAGAGGCAGGCTGGTTGTATGGAGGTGCTGTAGGAGGCACTGTCCCATGAGGAGGAGGCCAAGGATGCCAGGACCTCTTTACCTGCCATGACATCTGGTTGACATCTGCAAACAGGCAGGAGAGCCAAAGAGAATTTCTTCCCCTTTATATTGCCTTAGGGTGGGGTCTTACAACCCCTCCCCAGACTTAATGGATTCCTGAGTCTCTGGAATCTCCTTCTTGCATGGCCCGCACAGGAAAGGATGTTTACTTCCAGCTTCTTTGAGCTTCTTTACATCCTGCCCCTTGCCGAGATGCTGCCTTCCTGTAAACATCCTCAGAGACCCACCCAAGATAATTAAATAGATCAAGTGGACAACAAAACCTAACCATAACAGCCATGTTTTCACAGGGGCTACACCATTTTCTCATGGGAAGACTGTTGTAGTAAGACAATGACTGAGATGTCTCTATGGGTTACATGACCATACTTTGATTCTCTTGTGTTTATTTTATTTACCATATTTACAAAATTAATGATAACTTCCTATAGAAAATATTGAGGTGAAAAAGATTTTTTATCTTTTTAAATATTATTTATCTTTATTTATTTGCAAGCAGAGAGGGATCGAGAAAAGAGAGAGAAAATGGGCACACCAGGGTCACCAACCATTGCAAAAAAGCTCCAGATGCACTTTGTACATCTGGCTTTATAGGGGTACTGTGGAATTGAACTCAGGTCCTTAGGCTTTGCAGGAAAGCATCTTAACTACTGAGCCATCTCTCTAGCCCCCTAGATTTTATGTTTTACTTATTTGGCTTTCACAGTTTAAGATTCTTGAGGGCATGAAAATGCCTTTACTCTCATTGGATCTTTATGAACGTGAGCTTCATAAGGACTGAGAGTTCCCCTTATTTCTAAGTAAGTAAGTGAGTGCATGGAGTTTCTGTCTTTATACATTAGTGAGAAATTCATGTGGTACGAGTCAGAAAATCAGAATAACAACCATTGAAATAGGCATCCTAATTTCTGTATGGTGAGCAATAGTTGAACACACTACTTCTTTGTGTCCACCTGAGAAAGACGGAGGTAGATCATGCTGGTATCAGTGAGAATAACTGGTCAATGGATATTTGGGCCATGTTGGACCCTAATCCTCCGATGAAATCTTTGCAACTGAATATGGGAAATACTGTCCAGGACCCATGGAGAGGAGGAAAGAGGAAGGACGGTCGTGGATGATTCCATATTTCCTAGAACCGAAATTGCATCCTCAGCCTTATTCCAAAGACCAGCTCACCGGCTTGACAGCCTCTTGCTCCTCAGCAGGATCTCAGTGAAAGCAGGACATCACTGATCCACCAACTCATCCACCCTGCCAAGCCTGGGGATCCAGGATTGGTCAGAGCATTCCTCTTCCCATAGTCTGTGTAAGGCACTGGCAAGAACAGTGGATACAGCTGATTAAACACCTGGTGTCAGGTAGAGCAGGGGCCCCAACATACATTCATGGTGGAGCTCATGGGAGCAAACACAAGACCTGGACCCAGAAGTCTGTTCCATCTCCGTATGGAGTCTAGATCAGTATGTAGGTTCTTGTGCTTGGTTACTTGGTTGGTCCACTTCTAATTCATCGTCTCGTACTTCTAGTGTGTGCCACGTTGTATGTGTGCTTGAATTTTAAGTGACTGTGTAATTCTGTCCATCTATCATCTATGTATCTATCTCTTATTTATATATCTGCCCATCCATCTATCCATTCACCTAGCTCATCTTTTTGTTTCTCCTACAACTTGCAGTATACTCATTGTATGATTGTGTGCTCAAATAATGCTGCAATATCAGTAACAGTTTCTTAGTAAAGTAATGCCTCCCTTCAGCTCATTGACAGAGATGGCAAATAAATAAGTAGTTGATAGACAGACAGACAGATATGATAGATTAAAGATAAACAGATTCATGATAGAGAAGATGTATAGGAATATAATAAATTGTACAAATAACTGGATCAGAATATATATATATATATATATATATATGTGTGTGTATAGAGATATAGATATAGATTCGATATAGATGATAAAGACAAATGATAGATACAAAATTCAAAGATATCCAGATTCGAGAAGGTGAAGTTTTTGCTTTTATGGCAAGGATTTATCATTGCCAAAATGCAATATTATACATATTTTTGGAATAAAAACTAATCTTCTAATTGTTAGCAATTTATTTCTGGGGACCAGCTTACTAAGTGGGTTGGCAGACGGTGAGCATGGGTTAATTGATGCAGATTCCCAAACAAGATGGAATTTCAGCTTTTTGGATGCTACATTTTTAAATGAAAGCATTTAACCTATCTGAGATTGCCTGGATTACCTGAGAAAGAAATAATAAATACATCGTACCAAAGGTAAATATGCAACAGGACTCCCCTGATTTAGAAACAATCAGCCTCTCTTCCTCTCACAATTTTCTCTTGCTGTGGTACTGATTTCCTGTCCTGGGATGCAGCCCCAATGCAATGGAATACAACCCATAATGAACCCTCATTCCCGATGTAGCTTTGATCACAAAAGCCATGTAGAGATTGAATTTCAGACAATTTGTTTTAGTGATAA
>PVHP010024394.1:0-26478 GCA_004024765.1 Zapus hudsonius | reverse complement strand
TGCCACAATTTTCTTCCATATTATTAGTACCATTACTACTACGACTACTGTTATTTTTTGTTTTGAGACAGGGTCTGACTGTAGACCAGGGTGGCCTTGAACTGTGTAACCCAGGCTGGCCTCACACTCAGGCGATGCTCCTGCCTCAGTCTCAGGAGTGTTGGGATTACAGGCTTGAGGCACCACACCCAGCTCTTCTCCTTATTTTTAAAAATATTTTATTTATTCATTTTTAAGCACAGAGAGAGAGAGAGAGAGAGAGAGAGAGAGAGAGAGAGAGAGAGAGAACGCACCAAGGCCACCACCTTGTGGGTCTGGCTTATATGGGTACTGGGGAGTTGAACTGGGGGCCTTAGGCACTGGAGGCAAGTGCTTTAACCGCTGAGACATCTCTCCATCCCTCTTCTCCTTATTTTTAAAAGAAGATAATCAAGTTTTTAACATCATTTCTGATCCTTCTGCCTCAGTCTCTTCAGCAATTTCCTACTGGCATATACCATCACAATCGCCAGGATTTAATCATTTCTACAATTTGATGTATACGACGTAAGCAGCTCATTATTCTGGTGGCTTCCTTGGAAATCCAGATTTTCTTGTTCTGATGTGAATACTCTCTTTCCAGACATACAGATAGCTCTCGGTATAATTTCCTCCTTTGAAGAAACAAGTCTAGTGCTGGGAAGATGGCTCAGTAGATAAAGCTCTTGTTTTGCAAACATGAAGACCTGAGTTTGGATCCTCAGCACCCATGTGAATGCCTGACGGGCATCCCAACACTTAAGAGGTGGTGATGGGGGATCATTGAGGCAAGCTGACTAGTTAGATTAGCCAAATCAGCATGCTCTGGTCCAAATGAGAGACTATGTCTCCATAAATAAAGTGGAGATCGAACAAGGAAGATGCCCAGCCACAACTTGTGGCCTTCATATGCACACACACACGTGTACCTGCACACATGTGCACCCACACACATACATGAATATATGCACACACATCACACATACACGCACAGAGAGAAGCAGGTTTATATCTTGAAAGTATCACTGAACAAAAGTTCATTGTTTAAAATAGGATAGATCCTAGTCATGAAAGTGATCCTGGTTTTTGCCTCAGTAAGAAGGAAATGTGATGCTCTCATGATGAAGTAACCCAAAATCTGAAGAAAAAGAAATGCTTCCAGATAGAGAGCACACATTAGTAAATGTGCATCTGAACCTCTGCAGAGTCCTGGATGAAGAATGCTTATTTATGAATAAGAATAATTCCTAAACCCAAGAAAGACACAGATTCTCCTACATGAAGACATTACAGGCTTTGGTTATCATTCAGATCAAGACAAAACAGGATCCCATAAGGGATAAATACTCTTAACAAGCAGATAAAGAATGAAGCCATTGGAGATTATATTTTTATTTAAACTCTTTCAAGCTTTCAGCCTTCTGAAAGTTCTTTATGGCTCAAAACATATATGCACTACACTGATGAGCATGATCGAGTACATGGATTTTCAATGTGAATTTTCATTAGTTAAAATAAAAACACAAAAGCACTAGCTGTAAACTGTTGGAAGAATCAAGAATTGAATTTCCCTATCACACAAGGAAAACCCTTTATCATATGAATAATTGAAGCCTATTATTAGATAAACTGTCTACTTATGTAATAGCATCAGACTTCCTCAAATCCACATTCACCGACTACCTAATATGGATACTGATATAGGTACTCAAAAATCATCAGTGAACAAAACCCACGTCCTTGTAAAGCCAACACGACAGAGAAGATAGATAGTGTAGAACAGATGTGGTGCATCAGTAAATTACTTCCCAGAAAGTGATAAATGCTATGCAACAAACATAGCATAAATATAGCGTGGGAGGTCAAGAATGCCATGGTGAGGGACAGGGACATAGTGCAGAGGGTGGGTGTCACGAGGAAGATGACATGTGAGTAAAGACTTTAAAGGCGTGACATTGTGAGAGTGTGCGGAGAGAGAGCATTCCAAGCAAGGAACATATCCAAATCCCAAGCTTCCAAAGGGCTGGGGAGGGAGCTCGGTTGTCCAGTGTTTGTCTTGCACGTATGAGGACCTGAGTTTAACCCCAGTACCCTGGAAAACGCCAGGCATAGTAGCCTGCCTGTAATCCTAGAGGCAAGGAAAGGATGGTCTCTGGATCTCACTGGCTAGCCTAATTGGTGAGCTTCAGGCCAATGAGATATCCTGTCTCAAAATGAGGTGGATGGCCCACATGATATTTAAGGTTAAGATTGTTCTCTGGTTTGCACATGCTCACTCATGCATGTGCACCACCACAAACGTTCACACACACACACACACACACACACACACACACACACACACACACACACACACACAGAAATCTTAAAAGATAGAGGTTTCTGGTATAATAAAATATGAAGCATAAAAGTTAAGGATAAAATATTTGAGGGAAAATGCTCTACTGCGGTACCTTTAACCGAAGTGGGACATAGATCTTGGAACACCTCGACAGGACTGGCTTCACTATTGTGGGGTCCAGCGTACAATAAAAACACAGGGCCCAGGCTAGGAAGATGGCTCAATTGGTAAAGGTGCCTGCTTTCAAAGCCTGATGGCCTAGGTTCGACTCCCCAGTACCCACGTAAAGCCAGATGCACAAAGTGGCGCGTGCATCTGGAGTTGGTTTACCAAGAGGCCCTGGCGTTCTCTCTCTCCTTGAAAATAAAATATTTCTTAAAATGTAGGGTCTTGGTTCAAAACATAGGAGCAAGTCTGTTAAAGATGCTGAACCTAGCATGGCTGAATATCTATTTGACAAGCGCGCCCTGGGAGACAGTGAAAAGGGAAAGGTACCCCCCCCTCCCGTACCCCGGTCATTATGGCAGGGTGTTCTTGTTGAGGTTTCTTTATTTCTTCTATAAGCTGCACCAAAACACCAATTCGGGTCTTTCATTTATACCTGTCCCTCAAGTATATAAATATGTCATTCCTCCAAGAAGGTAAAAATAAAGCATTTCCTTTTAAAGTACTTTAATATTGTGCTTATAACATAAGAACTATTTATAATTGAAGAGATAATAGCAATGACTAACCAGTACTAAAGTTTCAAATTATATGCTGTTATAATTTTATATGATACAAAAATAAGAATGCTTTATTATACTGGGTACTTTCTCACTGCTGTGAACAAATGCCTAACCAGAGAAACGTTTGAAAAGAGTGTAACTTGGCTTACAGTTTCAAGGGGAAGTTTTGTGGCAGGGATGGCATGGTGGCAGGGGCATGAAGGGGAGCTGGTCACTTCACCAGGCAGGAAGCACAGGGCAAACAGGAAGTGGAGCTTGTTTCCTGTGATCTACTTCCTCCAGCAAGGCTCCACCTCCTAAAGTTTCCACAACCTCCCCAAACAGCACCAGCTGGGAACTAAGTATTCAAACCCATGAGCCAGTGGGGGACACTTTACATTAAATCACGTTTATTAATTCATGATGATTACTCATACAAATTCCCTAGCCTGCTTTTCTACATATGCATTCATTAGACCAAAAAATGTTTCTTGCTTTTTGTTTCTTGAAGAATTCATTCTGTAGCTCAGGTTGGTCTTAAACTCAGGGCAATCCTCCTGCCTCATCCCTTCAAGTGCTGTTGTAACAGTTGTGAGGCACAATACCGAGCTAAAATTTATACTTTCAGCAATCTTATTTTCAACTGATATAGCTGACAGCAAAGTCAGTCTCTCTTGGCAAGCAGAAGATCAGGGTCATTTAGATAACTCAATTTTCAAAAAGTTCTTCCTAGTGATGCGGCCGCTACTGAAGCTGCCGTGAGGATTTCATGGCCATTCTGAGCTTAAATTTTCTTTATTTGTATGTGGTGTGTGTGTGTGTGTGTGTGTGTGTGTGTGTGTGTGTGCATATGTGTATGCATGTCCATAAGTGTGTGCAAACATGTACATGTGCAAGCGAGAACTGTTGTATTTCCCCACAATTCGAGAGGCACATTTGAATTATGGCTGTGCTCCAGCCAGGCAACTTTAAACTCAAATGCTCCGGTCGAGGTCCTGCCATTGCTGTCAGCCACACATCTGTGTAGGAAGAAGGCTCCAGGGAAGGCACTGCATTCCGTTTGCTGTCCACATCTGTCACTCTTTTGAAGGACAGTGGGTGAATAGTGACAACTAGAAATGCCTTTGAATCATCTGTAAATGAATCATCAACTCTTCAAAGGTCTGAGATAAAACTAAACTTGAACCTCAGGAGAAATCAAATCTTAAAACCACCCAGGAAGGAAATCCATGAAGTGGGTAAAATCCTGGATTGGAATGAAAGGACCAGGGAGATGGCTCCGTGCACACTTGGAGCAAGGGTGCTTGCTTGCAAATCTGCAAATTTCATTCCAAGTAAAGGTGGATGCAGAGGGGCCCACGTGATTGCAATCCCAAAGCCAGTATGGCAATGGGAGGTGGAGCCAGAAGCATCCAGAAGCCTGCGGGACAGCTAGCCTGGCACATGCCCCTGGAAAACCTGGGAGCAGAGGCAGTGAGAGGGGCAAGGGGAAGACCTGAGGCAAGAGTATGCTTAGAGGGTTTGAGGAAAACAATAAAACATTTATGAATGAGGAGGCACCTTGTTGTCTTCCAGATTTAATGATACTGAGTGTGGAATTTCAAGGTCTGGGGAAGAAACAGGAAGAGCTGACACCCCCCTCCGTATGCAGATTCTCCTCTTGCCTTCTGGGACCATGACGTTTCAAAGATCTGGTCTCACAAAAAGATGAAGATGCAAATGATATTGTTCTGAGGTTTCTTTGGGGTTTTGTTTTCTCTGGTGTGTTGTCAGGGTAATTGCTGAGACGAGAGGTCAGGAACATTCCAGGCTATAGCGGGCAACAACGTGGGTGTCTTGTAGTCAGCAGTGCCCCCCCATCTACCCAGGACTTCCTGTTCCCATTCATGCTGATGGCTTCCTGCTGCAAACATGTAGCTCATTGCTCACACACTTTTCAGACTGTGGGTGCCTGTTAACTCATGCAAAGGCAAGGCCCGAGGTGACACTGAGCTAGCACCCTGGGAATGGTTCCCAACCAGTGATGGACAGAGTGGTCACATACCTTTGCTCCTTGGAAGGGACACTTGAGGAAGTCCCTGGCCTGTGATAGTGAGACTGGTCTGAATTGCTCACAGTGGCTCATAATGTAGCCAAGAGAGCCTTCCTTTCCTTCTGTTTCTCATTTCCCTAGTCTCTAGGGCTGCTGATCTCATCTCCCAAATCATCACGCTACATGGAATCCTCGTCTTGGGATCGTCTCTGGGGGACACCAGCCTGAAACGTGGATCTTCCGGCTAAGTGTGAGGACTTCTCTGAACCACAAGGCAACCTTCCTACCACCTTAGGGAAACATCAAAGAACCTTGTCACTCAAGCAATGCTTTTGATTTTATAAGGAACCAAGAATTGTCATCACGTGTCTACACTTGCTGGGAAGCTCGTGATAACAATATGCAGTTTCATACAATTCTCAAACCTTTCTTAAATATTTATGTATGTGTGTATGTGTGGTGTGCACGCGTGTGTGTTTGCACATGTGTGTGGTGTGCACACATGTGTTTTCAGATGTGTGTGGTGTGCATGTATGTTTGCATATGTGTGGTATACACATGTGTGTGTTTGCACGTCTGCCTGGTGTGCACGTATGTTTGCACATGTGTGGGTACGTGAGAGTGTGTGTGTGTGTGTGTGTGTGTGTGTGTGTGTGTGTGTGTGTGTGATCTACTTTCTCATCCCTGGGACAAGGAGGAGGTAGAGCGTGTCAGGAATGCTCAGCTAGCTTTCCGCTCCTCTCCAGTCCAGGACCCCAGCCCATGGGATGATGCTTCCCACAGTTCAGGTGGGTCCTCCCACCTCAACTAACCTAATCTAGACAAATCGTCACAGATGTGACCAGAGATTTGTTTCCATGGTGATCCTAAATCCTGTTAAGTTGACAACCAGAGATGGAGCATGTATGCAGGCCTGCATGTGGAGGTCAGAGGCTGACACCGAGTGGCGTGACTTCCCCAGCTGTTCTCCACCTTTTACTGAGACAAGGTCTCTCACCAAAACCCAGAGCCTGCTTAGTCAGCTAGACTAGCCAGCTTGCTCTGGGGGTGGCCTGTTTGTTCTACAGGCCAAGGTCCCTGGATGGCCTGCCTTCTCTTCACTTCTCACATTTGTTTTGTTTTGTTTTTTTGAGGTAGGGTCTCTCTCTAGTCCAGGCTGACTTGACATTCACTCTGTAGTCTCAAGCTGGCCTCCAACTCACAGGGATCCTGCCTCTGCCTCCTGAGTGCTGGGATTTAAGGTGTGCACCCCCACACCCAGCACTTATTTCTTTTTTTGTGTAATGCACAAAGTTTTGAGCTGAATTCTGTGAGACGAATGGAGAGAAGTACATCAGGCCCGTGTTAGTTAGGACCAGACAAGCCACTGGGCATATTCTTTCAGTGGAACACAGAACAAAGACTTCCATTTCTTCCTAGCTCAGGTGGAGCAGGACATGGACATTTACAAAGCGCATTCACAGACGTCATTTCCTTCTCATCCTCAACATCACCTTATGAAGGTGGAAGTATCAACATCCCTCTTTTGTGGAAGGAAACACTCATTCAGGAGTGCTGTATCTTTCCAGTGTCCCAGTGAGTGGGCCACAGGGCAAGATTTAGATTATTCTAGTTTGTATCAGGTAATTGGAGTCAGACAAGGTAAAAGCATGTATTGCAGGAGTGAATCACGGACAAAGAAGGTATTTTTGACTCCTCTGGGAGTCCCCTTCATCCCCATTTGGCCTTCTCGTCTTGAAGGTGCAGAATCTCTTGTCTGGTTTGGGGAGCAGGGCTGCAGCGCTTTGCAGCTCACAACATCATCAGCAAAGCTGCTTTCCTGTAGGGCAGCTAGTGGGGCATGTGGTATTGGTCCCACCCTGAGCCTGGCCTCCGACCCTGACAGAGCACGTGTCCCCTCCAGGCCTGGGATCACAGTCCTGGGAGCTTTCTTCCGCTTTCCCTCTCTTGTATAAACTGAAAGGCTGACTGATAGTGTTCATCACTGGGGAAATCAAAGGTTAAATGTGATGGTTCACCCAATGGCCAGCAGCTTCATAAAGAGCCGGCCTTGTGGTGTGATTCGGGCACTCTAGCTGTCCAACAGCATCTAGGGGGTCTCAGTCGAAGTCATGTTGGCCACACCACCTCGGCCCTCAAAAACAAAACCCCAATCTCAAAATCATTCACTGCACATAAAGGTTAAGGTCCTGAGCCCTCAAGCTTTGGGTAACACTTTTAATTTGCCCTATTGGAAAACAGGAGTTGTTAGATTCTGCAGAGCATGTGATGAGCCTGCATGAAAACTGACTAATCACTAAACCCTTCGGTGAAACTGCCAGTCCAGGGTCATGTGCCATGTGGCTGAGGGCAATCACTGTTCTCTGACAGATTACCACACCTGCTAAGGGTCAATGCACTCCACTTTGAGAGGCATAAAAACAGAGGAAACGGAAAATAAATCAACAATTTATTTTATAGTCTGCAGTGCCTAAAGCACTTTCAGACTTGCTAAGATTTAGCTTTCTGAAAATTCCTCCCCGAAAAATCAATGAGGAATATCAACATGATAAAAACGCAATGTTTACATGTCACCAATAAGCCAGGATATATTTTAGAATATCTGGAGTTCAGAAGGGACAGCATGATGACATATGTCCCAGTGGGGGGTATACTACATAGGTAGGAGGTGACCACGGAGTTTTTAAATGACTTTCCAGTGATACAGAGTTAAGGCTTTCATCTATACAAACCATATCGCTGGTTTGGATTAGGTGGAAAAAGAGAAGTTAAGATTTCCAACTGTCGAATTTTAGGAAATGTGACTGGTTTTGATTTAGCTTGAATTGTATACAGTGACCAGAATTAAGCTAGGATGTGTGAAACTAATAAAACAACTTGAAATGACCTGTTTAGAGTGACTACATTTTATGTCTGGAATGTGTCCTCAAAGCTAATCGATTTGAAGAATGACAGACATTTTTTGGATATCTAAAGTGGTACAGTTTCGATTCATGAGCTTAACAAATTATGTCATTCTTTAAAAACTGATTTTCAGTTTAAGACGATAAATATTACTGCAAATGCTGCATATAAGCGAGGCTTCAATAATGCTTTATGTTTTACTATTTCTAAATTATGAGACTAAAGTTTGCATAAAATATGAACACATGAATAAATATATAATGTAACATATTTAAAATGATAAGTGGGACTGGAGAGATGGCTCAGCGGTTAAGGCACTTGCTTCCAGGTCCTAAGGACCTAGGTTCGATTCCCTACTACCCATGTAAGCCAGATGCACAAAGTGGCTCATGCATCTGGAATTTATTTGCAGTTGTGGGAGGCCCTGGAATGCCCATTCTCTCCTCTCTCTCTCTCTCTCTCTCTCTCTCTCTCTCTCTCTCTCCTCTCTCTCTCTCTTCATATGTATCTCTCCCTGCTTGCAAGTAAATATATAAAATATTGAAATATAAAAAAGATGAGTGATGATCACTTCCTCAGGCTATTAATTTAATAAAGTAATTTACTTAGTACCCTTCTCATCTAAAGATGAATCAAGACAATTGCTACTCTGTCCTGTTGTCTACCAACTGTCAGTCACAGTGCTCCTTTCTGTAGAGAAGCTAATGAATGAGCTCTGGGCCAAGGAGAGACCCTGTTTCAAAGGTGGACAGTGTATCTGAGGTTGTTATCTGTCCTGCGTGTGCCTGAACAACATACATATGTTTGCTCACCCACACAGGGACACACACATGCATGTATTTTTTTAAAAAGGCTAGAAAACAGTTAAAACCTACTTGATTGTGTTTTACCCAATGCAAAGAGAAGGGTTTCGTATAGGCAGAATTCTTAACACAGGCGTTTGAGAGACAGTGTGACAATGATTGCCCACCAGCATCCATAGAAATGATACACTGATTAGCGGACTTGAAATGGGTTCGTCTAGCAGACAGACTTTTCATCTTAATTGTAAAGATGGGGTCATTAAATAAGCCAAATGAATTCAGGAGCAAAGTGCAACCTTCTTGCTACTGGTTTCCAGTATACATTCCCTGTGAGAGGCTCATGTGCTGTCGCCTAGATATATTAATAAGCTTGCATTCTTATTGGCATAGGATTATCATGTGAGTTTGGTTCTATTCAACAGCAGCCTGGAACTTTCTGTATATGCTAAAGCAAATGGACCTAGAAAATCAGGTTTGACGTGACATTGAGGAACAGCTTACCAGGGACCAACTAGATACCTTATTCTTAAAAATATTTTTATTTACTTATTTTCTAGGAGACAGGGAGGAGAGAGAGAAAGAGAGGAAAGAGGCAGAGACAGAAATTGAATATGGGCATGCCAGGGCCTCATACCTCTGCAAACAACATGTGCCACCTTGGGCATCTGGCTTTACATGGGTACTGGGGGAACCGCACCTAGGGCATCAAGCTTTGATAGTAAAAGCCATCTTTCCAGCCCCCTAGATATTGTATAACTTGTCCACCTAGTCATGTTTTTGAAGGAGGGAAGAACACCGCCCTCACAGCTGGACACCGTCTGTCTAGGGGTCCCCCACCATGAGCCCCCTAACCAGCTTCAGTCTGGTGTGTGTTGTCTTGTAAAATGAGGGTAAGAATTCTGTCCAGATCACTGCATCGCTTTGAGGCTCAGAATCTCAGTTCAAAACAAACGGTTGTATGAACAGGAGATATTAATGATATCATCATTCTGTGCCCTGGAGCCACAGTACATAGTTGATACACTAAAGGCCGTTGCCACAAATACCCAAGGGCTGAACACAATCCGCTCAAGAGAATGGAGGGCGGGGGAATCCTACCTCTCAGCAACTGGCTTGGCAATGTTCTCAAAAATGATCTCTTGCTTTGCATCCTGATCAAAAATCCTTTGGAATCTGCAAAGTGAAAATATCACGGTTTAAATGCTGAGCCCGTGAATGCTCGCTCACTACTGGATGAACACATCTTGATCTTCTGAAAGCTCTGTAAATGACCCTACGTTTACATCACTGGGCTTACCTAACTGAACACAATGTGTGCCCTGTCGTGCCATCACACTATCCTGTTGTGCTCGATACACAATAGCTGGGTAAACAATCAAACCCTCTGAAAGAAAAACAAAAACCGCAGAAGCTTGGAAGCAAATAATAAACTGTGTGTTTTCAGCCCTCAGGAGGGACAGTGTCTGCGGCTGGCATCATATTCAAGCCTGGACAACTGAGTGCAAAGGAAACCCAAGAACGGGATGTAAACAGACAGCACCTTCTATGTCCGCCCGGGGGAGGAAGCATGCGACTGTGGACTGCCAGATTGCTGAATGTAATTCTGAATTTAGGAACTGAAGTTTACATTGACTACGGCTCTCAGGGCGCTGCTGTTTCACCTCACTGACCATGACTCAGATGGGTTCTAACATGGGTGATGGCTAGGGGGCAAAGGCGGTGGCCTGGGGGTGATCGATCTCCTTTTGCTTACAGTGCCATTCTGACTTAGCTCAGTACAGGAACCCTGGCACAGTGGCATAGCTGGGGTAGGAGGCATGGGACCCATTCTCCCACAGCAGGGTAATAAGGTACTGCCAGCAAACATGACCCCCCCATACCTATAAAACATTACAAAGAATATATGAATGCTGCCTGGCTTATTCTATCTTTTCTGTATATTTGATTTATTTTCTCAAAATAAAAGTTGTGAGGAGGAGGACTTTAGAACTTCCAGGCAAGTACTTCGAGGGCACCCTAAGCAGCTTTCGGAGTGGCTAAGGACCTCTCTCTGATCCACATGCCTGTCTGCAAACTCAACTGGGTACATGGTTGATTAAAATGTAAGGCTATTTTTACTGCTGGGGAGTTCCAACAGATTTCCAGAGCCAGCCTGGAAACATAAAATGGAAAGAAATCCATCATCCCTGACCATCATTAACTTCCCATGATCCCTACAGCATTGACCTTCAGTTCAGAGAAGCAGGTAATGAGCTCCACAAATGGATATTCCCAGGCAAGACAATATATAAGGTGTTGATATTTGCTGTTAGTGTGCCCACACCGTTCCTCCAGAGGAGCCTAGGAGAACCATAGCTTCTGAACAGCAGCACCACCTCAAAGAGCTCCAACACAGGGCTGAGGAACAGCTCTCCGGAGCCCAGTTTCTTCTGGGTCCATCCTGAGGCCAGGGTCCCATGTCCTTGCAGTACCTCTGAGGAGACTGCTGGGAAGTAAGGCTGTCTGGCTTCTCTAACCAGATTGGTGATGACGTGGTCAAAGAGCCACTCCCCACCCCCACTTCCCTGAGAAAAGGAATGTCACCTGCTACCGTGGTGTCAGAAGGAGGCGCTGACTGGCACAGAGCACATTCTGAAAGATGACAGACATGCGTGACATGCCCAGTTGTTTATGTGGGTCCTGGGGTTTGAACCGGGATGGTCTCTCAGGACTCCTCCAGCCCTCATGTTTGCTGCTGGGCCACCTTCCCAGTCCAAGGCCTTATTTCTAATAAAGTTTGGTCATGTGCTGGAACTTCCGGTAAGTGCTAACCCACAGTGGGCAGAGTGAGAGCATGAAAAGGCTGGGATCTTGGAATGTCATCTCACGTACAGAAACATACCTTCTGCTCAACCTTGAGCACAATATTGAACTTGAGTTCTATCTGCTAGATTAACAACTGGGTTGTGCTCACCAAAAAGAATGTGGCTAATGGTTTCATAGTTTATCCATGCAGGACAAGCGTTTGTTCAATGATGCATCAGAGGGCTGAAGAGATGACTCAGTGGTTAAAGGCACGTGCTTGCAAAGCCCACAGACCAGGTTTTGATTTCCCAGGACCCATGCAAAGCCAGATGCAAAAAGTAGAGCATGTTGGGCTGGAGAGATGGCTCGGCAGTTAAAGGTGCTTGTTTGCAAGGTCTGACTGCCCTGCCCTGGGTTCAATTATGAAGTACCCACGTAAAGCCAGATGCACAAAGTGACGCATGTGTCTTTCATATGCAGTGAGTGGCAAGAGGCCTTGGCATGCCCATTCTCTCTCTCTTCCCCTTCTCTCTCTCTCTCTTCTCTCTCTCTGTGTGTGTGTGTGTCTCTTAAATATATTTAAAAAATAAAATAAAAACAGGTATCAGATGAAGGTGGGAAAATATAAACTTACTTAAATCTGTAGCATTCTCGTTTATTATTCACAAATCCATCTGCCAAATCATGTGGTAGGATAATTTCCAAGCTAGGAGCTAATTTTTCATCTTCATCTATGGAATAAATCTGCAAATACAGAGAGAATAAATGAATGTACTAGAGTATAATTCTACCTTGAGCCCTGACCAAGTTATTGTGATTTGCACTGTTGTGGCATAAAAACTGTGCTTTGATGATAAAATATCATAACACGGTGCTATAATCAGTTCCACAATGCTGGGATGGACATCTAAACCCAACATGGTTTATGGGAGGAAGGGTTTAGCTCAGCTTACAGATTCAGGGGAAGTTCCATAAAGGTGGAAGAGACTGGCTCCTTTTCACAGACCCAAGCAGAGAGCCACCACCAGCCAGCACCATAAGCAAGCACAAGCAGGGACCCAGGCTGAGTTCAGACTCTCTTTAGGCTGGAAATCAGATTTGCCCTCAGAACACCTTAGGGCTGGACCCCAGGGTCCCTGTGGTAGTTTGAATAATGTCCCCCATTATATTCAAAAGTTTATTATAATTGTAAATTGTCTCCAGACAGTTCTGGCTGGAGGAGGTGTGTCAGCTTGGCCAGATCCTAGGGTTCAGCCCTAAGGTGTTTCTGGGGTGGGTCTGGAATTCTAGCTATACATATGCAAAAAGCAGTCTGAGCTCAAGCCTGGAGTTCCTCTTGTTTGCTAGTTTGGAGTGTGCTTGCTTGAGGTGCTGGTGGTGTGCTTCTGTCTCTGTCTCTTTTTGGATCTGTGAAAGGGGGCCAGCCTTTTTCCTTAACTTCCCCTGGGTCTGTTACTTAAATAAATACTTTCCTCCCCAAATTGTGCCTGGTTTGGAGATTCATCCCAGCAACGTGTGGCTGACTACGACAGTCCCCCTCAAGTGTCACTTCGTCTTGGCTGGAAATCCAAGTTACAAGCTTTAATAAAACCGCTGAGACGATTGGGGGACAAACATTCAAACTATCACACATGTCATAATTTGGATAATTCTCTTCTTTGAACTATGTGTGGGTACAAACAGATAGACACACAGAAACAAGAGGATAAAGCTAAACCAGTAACCAAAGCTGTCTCCAAGCTGGAATGGATGGATGACCTTTGATCTAAAATTTAACTTTGAGCATTTGACTGTCTCTTATGGAGAACAGCCCTGAAAATCTCACGCTATGTCTTGCTTTCCTAGGACGTAGCAGAAATTAGGCATTTTTTGCTACAATCAACAAGCATTTCTGAGTATGTTCAAACCACTGGACACAGAGATCCAAGAAGGAGGTCTGAGCCTTCTCAGACACCTCACAGAATGCTCAAGTTAAAGTCATGTTCAAAGACACCCACATTTCCACAAAGTGAACTCAGGAATCTGATAGGACGTGGCTTGGATGGACCTTGATGCTGTTTTCAAGGTTTGCAGCCCAGCTCGGGCGACTCACTGGCAAGTGACCCAGGAGAAATCTTCACCTCTTGCAGGCAAGGTGGCACGAGAGGGTCTTAAAACCTGACCACTGTAACAGTTTCTGATTCTCATATCGGTTACCTACTCCTCTTTTTATTGGCTGGGAAAAAGCAAGCCTCAAGCCTATAACGACACTGTGTGGGATAAGGAAAAAGTTTAAGATTTAGTGCCTAAATGTTGAGTTCAACTTACTAGCTATTCAACCAGCCACCACTTTTCAGAATCGAGGCTCCTTATACATAAAAATGAAGAAAACAGAATCGCCTCCAATACAACATGGCTTGGGGGGAATCAAATGATGCAATGGAAATGGAAGCATTTTGTAATGCACCATAAAAAGTTAGTGGTTAGATTTAGGGATTTTTTTTTTTTGGTCCTTTTTTCATAAAAAGACTTCTTGTCCTTCACCGGGAAATGAAATACTTTCTTATAGGCACTACTTCCTGTCTCAGACGCTTTTAGATACTGGATTAGAGGGAAAAAGTCATATGGCTAAGCAAGGAAAAGCCTTCCTAAATTTATAGAAAGTATGAATAATTTCCTGAGCAGGGTTTTTATTGAAACCTCTCACTTAAAATGGGAAAACGTCAGGTGAAAAAGTCATTTTGTAAAATAAAATTATTTGTAAAAAGTAACAGCATTGAGCTCAAGGTTTTCTGGCTAGATTGTTCCCACAAGGCATTTAAAAACACAATCCTGTAGGGCACAACCAGATTAATAGTGACACGTGTGAGTGAAGGGAGTGTGCATGACATGAGACAGGAGTGAGGGGTGACACTTTCTAATAACCTGTATTTCTCTCTGCATAGCAGACAGAGGACTGGCAGGGGCAGACACAGTGAACTTCCCCCACTCAGACTCAACCATCCTTTATGAGCTGGAGAGATGGCTCAGTGGTTAAGGTGCTTGCCTGCAAAGCTTAATGGCCCAGGTTCGATTCTCCAGTAACCACCCACGTAAAGCCAAATGAACAAACTGGTGTGTGTATCTGGAGTTCATTCACAGAGTCTGGAGGCCCTGATGTGCCCATATTCTCTTTCTCCCCCCCTCCTTCTCCTTGCAAATAAGTAAATATTTTTTAAAACTCCACAGAGCCAGATGAGGTTAGTCTAATATATTGCCTTTCTATCTTCACTTTATATAAATATTTATCATCTGAGATGGGATGAAAGCGAAAATGCACTAAATAACAGAAAAGTATTAAAAAGCATAAAAAGTGCCTGTTGAAATACCAGAGGCTCGTGTTATTGGGCATCTCCTTTGCTAATCTATACGTGGGCTTTTGTTGGTGCTCTGTTTGATTTTGAGGTAAGTCCTCACACTGTAGCCCACAAAAGCCTAGAACTCATCATGTAGCCCAGGATGGCCTTGAACTCACAGTAACCCTCCTAGTTCAACTTCCCTAGTGCTGGGATTACAGGTGTGAGCCACCAGACCCAACCTACTCTATAAATTGGTATAATTTAATGCTTTGTGGACGAGATTAGGAAAGTCTTTGAGTCACTGTTGGTTTTTTGCTACAAAGAACACTTCCAGCCAGATAAACAACCATTTATGTTGCCTTATGGTTCAGGGCAATAAGAATGGCTCTAAACGTGGACTTTCTGTTTTTTGAATATTTATTTATATATTTATGAGAGTGTGAGAGAGAAGGGGAGAGAGAGAAGAGAGAGGGAGAGGGAGAGAGACAGAAAAAAATTGGTGCACCGGGGCCTCCAGACACATGCATCTAGCTTTATGTAGGTACTGGGGAATTAAACCCAGGTTGTTGGGAGTCAAATGCCTTAACCACTGGGCCATCCCTCCAACCCTGGATGTGGGCTTCCTGGATGGGAGCAGGTATACACACACTGACTCATATTTCTTCCTTCGGTTCTCTATTTCCTGTGCATGTGGCATACTGTCACAGCTCAGTAAGAATGTGACACTGTGAAAATACAGTCTGACGCCTGAAAATATTTCCTGCGGATGAAATAATCCACTCCATAGACTGGAAAGGACATGTGAAAGAGAACTCTGAGAAGAGCTAAACACTGCATTTGAAGAAAAGACACAACTCGAGATTCCCCATCCGCTCTCCAAGCCCGTCTTCTCTCCTTACTGCAGCTGAGCTTCTATTTCTCACTGCCAAGTCTGCAAATTCCACATGGTGAGCTGAGAATCTGGGGGTCAGTGTCAACATACAACATACCTTTTTACATACACTTTCTAAAAGCCTTGTGTAGGTGACCATAAGAGGAGATCAAATGGAGACACCGGGTGTTTTGGTTTTGTGCTACGGTTTTAGTCCTTTCTGATTTAAGGGAGTATTTTTCTTTTTGTGTGTGTGTGTGTATACGGATGGTGTGTGACTTGTATGACAGGTGTGGGCCGAGGCATTCGTGGAGATCAGAGGACAACCTCAGCTGTCAGCCTTCACCTTCCACATTGTTTACGACAGGGTCTCTCCTCTTTGGCCACTGCCAACTCCAGACAAACTGTCCCAAAAGCCTGGGAATATTTCTGATTTCCCCTCCCTTTGCCATGGGTGCTCTGGAATTACAGGTGTGTCCTGCTTTATGTAGGTGTGGGTGCTCGGGACACAAACCCCAGTCTTCAGGCTTGTGCAGGCATTTTTTTAAAACCACTGAGCCATGGCCCTAGCTCCTGTATTTTCTTGTGAGTTTTTTCTTACATCTTCTCCTCAATGTATTCTGTGAGACAAAGGACATGAGACAGATGCCAGGGACAGAACATGATAAGGAATGGAGAGAAAATGTGATCGACGGCACACGCCTTCTAGGCAATCACAAAAATATGGCCCAGGAGACTAAGAAAATGCCTCAGTGGTTAAAGGTGCTTGCTGGCAAAGCCTGATGGCTCAGGTTGGAGTCCCCAGTACCCACATAAAGCCAGATGCACAAAGTGGTGGGCACATGTGTCTGGAGTTCAGTTGCAGTGATAAGAGTCCTTGGCTTGCCCATGTTATTTCATAAATAAATCCATAAAGTAATACAAATATGACCCAAACTTCCACCTAAATTCTTACTTTGGAAATCAGAACAAAAAAATTCCTTTCTCTAACTCTCCCCTCCCTGCCTGAAGCAGGAATGGAATTCTGCTACTCACCAGCTGGGTGTCCTGGAACTTTGATTAACTGGTTTCATACTAAAAAAAAAACATCATTTGCACGGAAAGAAACAGCCAATCAGTGTTTCTGAGCAGGAAGAATGGGTGCTAAAGGTGAGTTTTCTCAAGGACTGAGCTACAGGACACACTAACTCCCCCTCTTCTATCAAATGAGGAAAATGAAGGCATCCTGCAGGGTTCTGTTGAGAAGCACCTGCCTCATGGCACTGTCTCAAGACTTGGGGACAATGCCTGTGCTCACCTGGTGAGGTGGGGATGCTTTGGACATTTAAGAATGAAGCATCTCTGCTCAGAGGTAAAAGGATACCTTTAATAGGCTGGGCAAGCCTCTGCTCACAAGAACCTAGTCAAGACTCATTAATGCTTTGAGTTAAATGCATATGGATATGGACATTCTTTATGTCTGGCTGTCTTCATATATGTGTATGTTGAAGATGTCTGCCTATGACCTGAGACAAATCTATGCAAACGCAACATACTTAGCTAAGAATCTGGGAGTCAATGTTACATCCAAAACTTTTCACAGGCACTTTAAAACAGCTCTGTGTAGGTGAGTGCAGAATGACAATGCACTTAGGTAAAAAAAAAATTCCTGAGGGCAACTCTATGCAAATACAGAATATGTGTATACATTGTGTATCTGAGTTCTGTCTAGTCTGTATTGTTTCAGACTTCCATGAGTACTGATTGGGATTACAGGCATGTGTCACCATACCTGGTTTATTTGATGCTGGGGTTTGAACTCTGGTTCTCCTGCATGGTGGGCAAACACTATCAAATGAGCCACATCGGCAGCCCATAAACATGCATTTTCTTTTTTAAAAAATATTTATATATTTGCAAAGGGAGAGATAGAAGTGGGTTAGATGGGTCCCCAGGGCCTCCAGCCGCTAGGAAGGAATTCCTTTGTGCACCTGGCTTTACCTGGGTACTGGGGAGTCCAACCCAGGTCCTTAGGCTTTGTGCGCAAGCGCCTAAACTGCTGAGCCATCTCTCCAGCCCTTTTGCTTTTCTTGCTGTAGCCCAGGCTGACCTGGAACTTACTGTGAAGCCCCAGGCTGGCCTTGAACTCATGGTGACCCTTCTGCTTCAGCCTCTCCAGGTCTGGGGTTGCATCTTTTGTTTGTATGCTTTGTCTCAGAGAGGACAAGTGCATCTGAGGACCTGAGTGTGTGGATCCGAGTGTGTGGACCCGTGTGGGTTGGTCCGTGTGGGTGAACCCATGTGGGTGGAACCGAGTTCGAGGACCCGTGTGCTTGGATCCGAGTGCATAGACCCATGTGGGGTGGACCCATGTGCGTGGACCTGAGTGCGTGGACCCGTGTGGATGGACCCGAGTGCACAGACCCGTGTGGGGTGGACCTAGGTGCGTGGACCTTAGTATAGGGCGCTGAGTGGGAGGCCCCGCCTGCGTGGACCCGTGTGCAAGGACCCGTGTAGGGTGGACCCATGTGCATGGACCTCAGTACGGGGTCCTGTGTGGGAGGACCTGAATGCATGGACCTCAGTATAGGGTGCTGAGTGGGAGGCCCTGCCTGCGTGGACCCGTGTGCATAGACCCATCTGGGGTGGACCCATGTGCGTGGACCTGAGTGCGTGGACCCGTGTGGATGGACCCGAGTGCACAGACCCGTGTGGGGTGGACCTATGTGCGTGGACCTCAGTGCGGGACCCCGTGTGGGAGGACCTGCCTGCGTGGATCCGTGTGCATGGACCCGTGTGGGGTGGACCTCAGTGCGGGGCCCTGTGTGGGTGGACTTGAGTGGGAGGACCTGAGTGTGTGGACCCGCGTGGATGGCCCAGTGTGCGTGGACCCGTAGGGAGGACCTGAGTGCGTGGCCCCGTGTCCGTGGCGCTGCGTGGCCCCCAGCCGGGCAGGTCATCATCGAGCGGAGGGCGCGCGGATCCCACAGCTGGAGCCCGCCCGGCCCGCGCCCCGCCGTCCGTCCGTCCGTCCGTCCGTCCGTCCGTCCGTCCGTACCCCTTGCTTCTGCTTCCGGACAGATGGCTTGATCCGCGCGAAAATCTGAATGGTCTGCTTCACCATCGCCTCGGGGCGGGCGGGAGTCTCCGCGCTGACCCCTGACCTCCCAGCCCTGGCGCCCAGCTCGGCCTTAGCAACAGTAACTAGGGACACTACCCAGGGAGCACCGCGGCGGCCTAGACCCCGCCTCTTCTTTCTAATTGGCCGTGGCGAGGAGGGGCGTGGCCGGGGAGGCGAAGGGTGGGGCCGAGCGGAGGGCGCTGCGCATGCGTGTGGGAGAGATGCCTTGGGACCTGGTCCAGCGCCCAGCCTTTGCTGGTTTACTTAACTGGTTCTTCCTCCTTCTTCACCTCTTTTTATCCCTGAAGCCATTCTGCATTTTCCCCTCATTTGTTTAAGTTAAAAATATTTTATTTCTTTATTATTTTATTTCTATTATATATATATATATTATTTCTATTATATTTTATGAGAGAAAGAGGCAGAGAGAAAGAGAGAAAGAGAATGGGTACACCATCACCTCCAGTCACTGCAATCAAACTCCAGATGCATGCACCACCCTTGTGCATCTGGCTTTTTTTGTGGGTCCTGGGGAATTGAACCAGGGTCCTTAGGCCTTTCAAGCAAGTGCCTTAACCACTAAGCCATCTCCCCAGACCTTTATCTTCGTTTATTCAAGACATCGCCTTGATCTGTGACAAGCATGAACCTGGCTGAAAGCCCCAAGCTGTGCAGGTCCACTGGAAGATCACAGTGTGAAGAAATCAGTTTTCTGCAGAAAATCACCACCCAGGATGGGCAAGGTCAATGCTATGTGGGCAAGTGTGGGCTTGGAGTGGAAGGATGGGAGGCTGGACTGGCCCCTGTGCAATGGTCATGCCAGGAAAGGATGATACCCAGCCGCTGAAAAGATGTTCAAACTCATTACTTACTCACCGGGGAACTAGAGATTTAAAAGCACATGACTTACCATTACATATGGCTGAAATTTAAAAAATAGTAAAACAGTGACAATCCCACACAAGGGCAGGGAGGCAGAGAAAATGAGTCACTCGTAGCCAATTGGTGAAAAGATGCACTGTAAAACGTGTGCTGTATTTTAGTCCAGCCTCTCTGGGAAAGGTTGACAATTGTCAGAAAGGAAGTCATTGTGTATCCCAGGCTGGCTTCCACATCCCCAT
The DNA here is from genome assembly GCA_004024765.1 of Zapus hudsonius. Taxonomy (NCBI): domain Eukaryota; kingdom Metazoa; phylum Chordata; class Mammalia; order Rodentia; family Dipodidae; genus Zapus; species Zapus hudsonius. Next base: position 6,480 of record PVHP010024394.1, on the reverse strand, counting down.
CCCTCTCCTCCTTCAGCCTCCCAAGTGCCAAGATTATAGGAGTATGCCGCCACACCTGGTTGACAATTTCTTAGAAAACTAAAACTTCAACTAAAGATACAAGCAATATTGTACTCTTGGATCTTTCTTCCAGAGAAACCTACGCGTACCTCAATTTGTCAGTCTCAACATTGAGACTTAACTGTCCTTCAGTAGAGCAAATGTCAGTTAAGCAAAGTTGGAATATTATGTCAATAAAAAGGAGCAAAGTAGGGCTGGGTATGGTGACCCACACCTTTAATCCCAGCGCTCGGGAGGCAGAGGTAGGAGGATCACTGTGAGTCCGAAGCCACCTTGAGACTACATAGTGAATTCCAGGTCAGCTTGAGCTAGAGTGAGACCCTACACCAAAAATAAATAAATAAATAATAAACAAACAAACAAAGCAAATTATTGATACATATAAGAACCTGGATGAGCTTCCAGGGAATTACCTTGGGAAAAAGCAACTTCTAAAGTTAAACACTATATGGTTCCATTTATGTAACATTCTTGAAATGACAAAATTACAGAGATGGAGAAATGAATGGTTGTCAGGGAAGCAGAGAGGGCAAGAGTTGGCTGTGGTTATAAGGAAAGCCTTGCAATGGATTCGCCTGTATCTCACCGCAGTGGTGGCTACGGAAATAAGGGTAAGTCAAATAAGACTCAAAAGGACTGATGCCCACCTGAATCAGCTTAGGATGTCACACTGTATTGTGACACAAGGTGTTCATGTCGTGGAAAACCAGGTGAAGGTTCTCCTGAGAGTTCTGCTATTTTACAAGTACATACGAATCCGAAGTTAACTCAAAATAAATAGCCGTGTAAATGACAATTGTGGGAAATGAAAAGGCAAACCACAGATTGGAGATTTTTCTATTATTTATTTGGGTGCGTGCATGTTGCGTGTGTGGACATACATGTTCATTGCAGGCCTGCACATTTGTGTGTGGGTTGCGGTTCAAGCAATACCATGGTGTACATGTGTCAGTCAGAGGAGAATATCCAGGTGAGTCCCTGCCTGTCCTCCTCATTGGAGGCAGGGTTTCTCTCTCTCTCTCTAGATTTTCACTCCGTTCTTTGCTACACCTACCAGGAGCATCTGGGAAATTCTCCCATCTCTGCCTCCTATTTCCCTACCACCAGCATGCTGGAATTCCAGAAGCCTGCCTCAGTTTCCGATACCTGGATTTTTGCTCCTGGATTTGGGATTGAACTCTAATACTCCAACTTCCAGAAAGGAACATTTTACTCACTGAGCCATCTTCCCAGCCAGATTATTACTCTTTTTTAAAAACACAGATCCATTAAAGGCCTTGCTTCTAGAATACATCCTAGAGAAAGAAAAAAAAAATATCTGACTTACATGACATCCAAAAATAAAAAAAAAAGGAAGAAAACTGCTGGAACAGAAAACAGATCAGTGACTAGAAAAAGAGATTGAGTGCAAAGGATCATGGGAAGGCTTAGGGAAGGGGTGAATGAACTGTTTCATATTTTGATTGTGGCTGTGGTTATATGTCTAGGCATTCCTCATCATTCTTAAAACTACCTATGCACTTAAAGAGGTCTACTGTAGCTAAATTATACTTAAGAAAAAAAACCCTAACAGATTAGATATAAATGTATGTATAGTATCAGGGATAGAGAGGAGGAAAGATCCAGGTATTTTTGTTAAGTAGATGATAGGAACTTGTCATTTGGTTTAGAAGAGGAGATGGAAGAGTGGGTGACTAGGTGAGTGTAGAATAGATTAAAGAAAGAAATGAAAAATCGGAGATGTTGATTTCAAATTCAACATGTCATAGGAGACAGTTATGGCTAACATATAGATTTGAAAGTTATCATATAGATCCCGTCCTGCCCCGAAAGGTGACTATTTCAGTTACTTTTCTCATTGCTAAAAGCAGTGTAAGTAAGAATGGACTTTGGCTCAGTTCGAAGGTGCAGCCCACCAGGGTACGGAAGGCATGTTGGCAGCAACGGGAAGCAGCTGGTCATATTGCATCCACAGTCAGGAAGCAGAGAGATGCAGAATGGTGCTCAACTTCTTTTCCCCTATTTATTCAATCCAGGACCCCAGCCTATGGGACAGTATCACCCACGTTCAAGGTGGATCTTTCCTGCTTAGTTCAACCATTCTGGAAACACCCTCACAGACACACCTAGACATGTGTTTCCACGGTGAACTTAAATCCCACCAACTTGACAATGAAGACTCACCATCACAGTGACTTGAGTCACTCATGAGAGCTGGGCAGGAATGCTAACGCTGATGGTTAGTGGATGTGAAGGACAATCTTATCAACTTGACTGTTTTGAGAGATACCGAGGGCAAGTAGTCAGTGGAAAGAAAATATTCAAGATCTGACCCTGGGGGCTGGAGAGATGGCTCAGCGGTTAAGGCACTTGCCTCCAGTGCCTAAGGCCCCGGGTTCAATTCCCCAGGACTCGCATAAGCCAGACCCACAAGGTGGTGGCCCTGGTGCTCTCTCTCTCTCGCTCTCTCTCTCTCTCTCTCTGTATTTCTGCTTGAAAATGAATAAATAAAATATTTTTTTAAAAAGATCTGACCCTGTGGGCTAGAGAGATGGCTCAGACATTAAGGCGCTTGCCTGCAAAGTCTAACGACTCAGGTTCAATTCCCCAGTCCCCACCTAAAGCCAGATGCACAAAGTGGTGCATGCATCTGAATTTAGTTTGCAGCAGCTGGAGGCCCTGGCACATCTATTCTCTCTCTCCTTTCAAATAATTTTTTTTAAAAAAAAAGATGTCTCTGGGTTTTGATACTTTTGTTTGTAAACTCTTCTGTGATGATTCAATTGGATTAGAAACATTTAGAATATAGGTGAAGTGGGGGGGGGCGTGGGCATGGGTGTGTGTGTGTGTGTGTGTGTGTGTGTGTGTGTGTGTGTGTGTGTGTTTCCCCAGGGAATCATCTGAGTGGGGGAATACCCTCAAGGTAGGCAGCATCATCTCTTGGGCTTAATGTAAAGGATAAAAGTGAGTATCGATATCCATCTCCTCGGCTCCCTGTCTGTACAGATGTGAGCAAGTAGTTTCACTGCTTCACCAGCCACATCTGGGCGCTTCCCTGCCTTCTTCCAAATAATGGACCATACCCTCAGACCATGAGCCATGGTAAACCCCTCCTTAAGTTACTTCTTATCAGGTCTTTGGTCATAGCAATGAGAAAAGTAGCTAATACATCCTTCTTTTTTTAATATTTTATTTATTTATTTGAAATAGAGAAAGAGGCAGAGAATGAGAGAGAGAGAGAGAGAGAGAGAGAGAGAGAGAGAGAGAATGAGCACGCCAGTCACACATGCCCTCTTGTGCATCTGGCTCTATATGGGCACTGGGGAACTGAACTCCGGTCCTTCTTCATTTCAGGCAAACACCTTAACCGCTAAGCCATTTCTTCAGCCCACTAATACATCCTCCTAAAGAGCAGAAAGTATGCGGTTCATATGGCTATATGACATACTGAGATTGAAAACTCAAGGCTTCCTGTGGACAAGCTTATGGCATAAATACTTTAAGCAGACAGGGAAAGGGCGGAGGGCTTGGAGTCGGATGAACCACAGACTGGAGTTTCAACTGATGGCCTTTCCACTCAGAATGGTTACTGCCTGAATGCAGCCTATCTGGGCCCTCCGGTTCAAACCTGTTTCTATTTCTCCTCTAAGTACCTCCCAGGCCTCTGACAGCTTTCCCTTAAATCCCCAACAGATGGCTGTAATGGATACAAACAAGGTTCAGTGATTAAATCTCCAGCTTATAATGTCTTTCCACAACAGGATCTCTATGGAGTATTATTATTATTAGCACCTTATCTCATTTAAATGTGGGGATTAAAGATGCTTTCCAATTGTCTACAATGTTCTTGACTTCTGAAGTTGCCAGAGAAACAGATAATTGACCAAGCAAGTTAGCCAGGGTTTATAAACACCCCCCCTTACCCCCAAATCTGGAAGAAATTAAGTTGAGCCTGAAGCGAATTAGTCTATAAGGCAAGTGAGTTGGGTTTGTTTGTATGTATGTCTCCTGTTGTTTTTTAGGAAAAGCTGAAGCTCTGTATTATGTTTCAACTGCCTCTTTAACCATTGGTGTTGTAGCTATAAAATGCATCATTTTCCTTTATAAGTCTGATGAGGGACCAGTAAAATATTTACAGGCTGGTAATTCTGATATAGAATATGTATGCAGCATTGCCTAATTGTAGTAAATTTGCCCCTCTCTTATTTTATCCTTGCCTTTGATTGTTCAGAAATCCTTTGTGGTGATTCCCCCTCCATCCCCCTATGTGCACATACCTTATTGTCTGAAGGGCAAGCACGTTAAGACATAAACCACAGGCTTCCCTAACCCCATACTGGGGACTTTTATTAATAATTTCCTCCAACAAGCAAAGCTAGTGATCAGAAGTTCCTACTTATTAGTAGATAACAATGTGGATAGAACAGAAGTCGTTTGATATGAAGTGTTACCATACCAGCTGTAATGCTGGATCATACCAGCTATGACACACTTCCTGGGTGCCCCTGATGAAAGATTTTTTTGTGGAAAGGAATTGAAAGAGGTAGAAGATATGTTTTCCGTGGAGAACACTTCCATTAGGAATTTCCTTCTCAGTTGAGAGCACCCATATGCAGCGGTCTTGTGGGTGCTCAGGACCAGAGCAAGCCTGCTTATATCACTCAGCCTAAAAAAGCCATTTACTTTATTGTGAAGACACAGAGAAGTCTCTGGAACTCATTAAGTGCTAAATAATAACATGCTGTTTTATGGCAGAGCAAGGGTACCACAAAAATCTGTAATATATAATTTCAGCAAAGAATTTTCTTTTGAGAATATGTTTGGCTAATTTAAAGCATAATTTCATTAACATAACCATCTTTCCACACACAGCAGAGCAAAATTCATAAAACTTTACCAGCGCTAGGATTTATAGGGCACACTTCGAGGGGCTGGGGTTGGTAAATTTGTACCAACTTCCTTTTCCTATGGATGTTGGGTTCAAATTTTCACATCATACTGTGTTCCTTGATCTGCTGGTTCATCGCCTCTCTGACAAAGAGACGGGGAGCCCCCCTCTCCCCCTTTTTCCCCCCAATTTGTCTGATCCTCTTCCTGCTGGCCTCCTGGAGCTCTCCCTGAGCAAAGACATCAAAGTCATTTAGGGCTGGAAACTGGTGGCCAGCCATATGGAATTACAGCCCAGGCTGTCACCGGATTACAGAGTGTAATGCATGAACCAAATGACAGTGTCAGGCTAAAAGGAAGCCTCCAGTTTTGAGTGGAAACTATGACTGTTTGTATATTTATACTCAGGATCCTCATAAACAACCTAAATGTTTCACCGATATCCCAGGGAAGCAAAGGATGGGTCTGGTTTGAACTAACTTCTTCTAAGTAAATTCTTTCTTCTAAGTAAATTCCCCTCCACCTTGTCCCATCTCCTCCTGGTCTTTTCCTTAAACATGTTGCTCTGCAAATTTCAGAATTGGGAAAAAAAATTCTGGCCAACAAATAAAGTTGAAACTCAACAGAAACAGTTTCTATAGCAGAGTGCCTTCTCTGATACACTATTACTGATGCCAAAGTTAGCTCAATTTCACACAATCCAATCTGGCCTAATCAGTGTATGAAGTATTGGCTTCCTGGAAAAACACTGTGGAAATCTTGGCATTTTCTGAGTCCAGGTGAAGGAAGTCACATTTTAAAACTGTTGCTATAAGCAACTGGATATTTCTTCTCTGCAAGCCTTCCTCTACCATAACAAACAAGCTTCATAGAAATTGTATGGGTCCTTCAGCTCCCATACAGTGGTGATATCATGTGACCATTCAAACTATGCTTGCTGTCTGGTCATCTATACATCTTTCTTTTATTCAATACATTGATCTCAAAGACTATCAATCATTTCATGTCAGAAAATTATGCTTAAAAAAATAAAAATTAGAGCCGGGCATGGTGTTGCATGCCTTTAATCCCAGCACTCAGGAGGCCGAGGCAGGAGGATCACTATGAGTTCCAGGCCACCCTGAGACTACATAGTGAATTCCAGGTCAGCCTGGGGCTAGAGCGAGACCCTACCTTGAAAAACCAATATATATCCACTTTACCTAACAGATCAGCAGTCACTAAGTTCATATTGACTTTAAATTTAAGTAACATGGCAGAATTTGTACAGAGTATTAGCAGAATTTTTATGCATGTAAAATGCACAACCATGAAATTACCACCAATTGGAAAAATATTCTAGGTCATAAATTGGCCACTTGAATAAATAAGGGCGGGGTGGACTTTGGGCTTCATTGGGTACCTGTCTTGCCTTTGCCATATTTAAAAAAATTATTTTAATGCATATCTGTGTATCTTCCTATGTTTGTAGGTGTGTGCGTGCATGTATGTGGGTGTACATGCATGTGAATTCTGAGGCCAGAGGCCAGCCTC
>PVHP010024393.1:0-26513 GCA_004024765.1 Zapus hudsonius | reverse complement strand
AGGACTAGAAGCTATGTGGTGTCCCCCTGGGAAAAAGGGTTAGGGTTTTCAGTGGTGTTCCAAGCTGGGGACACAAGCTGCGGCTAGGCTCCCAGCTCCTGACACTTCCTTGCAACAGATTCTACCAATTGGAACCCGCACGGAGGATATGGATGCGCCTGAAGCCGTGAGTGCTACATCCTAGCCGGTGGGACCCGATCCAACGGTCTGAGCCGGCTGAGCTCTGTGCCCCCCGCCACCCACTGCCACTCGCCTCCCTCTCACATGCACACCCCCCCCCCCCGCGCCGCAACCCCATCCCCGGCAGTGGAAGCACAGCAACTACTTCACCACGTCCAAGGAACCCAAGGCTGCATTTTCCACCTGGGCCTGGAGCTTCTCTCCCCTGCCCAGGTCCAGAGACTGTGTTTCCCACTTGAGTCAGGAGCTTCCCTCCCCCACCCAGGTCCAGAGACTGCCTTGCCCACCTGGGTCCAGAGCTTCCCTCCCCAGCCCGGGTCCAGAGGCTGCATTTCATGCCCGGGTCCAGAGGTTCCCTCTCCCAACTGGGTCCGGAGGCTCCATTTCTTGCTCAGGTTCACAGGTTCCGTCTCCCGTCTAGGTCCAGAGGCTGCATTTCCCCCCCGCAGGTCTGGAGGTTCCCTCTCCCGCCTGAGTCCGGAGGCCATGTTTTCTGCCTGGGTCTGGAGATTGTGTTTCCCAGCGAGGTCCGGGGGTTGCGTTTCCCACCCAGACATCTCAAAGGCATCACACCATCCACCTCCAGTGGAAACAAAATGGGCAGACCTCAACTCAAGAATACTATACCAACTGAGGAAACCATACCAAATGACAACAGCAGTACCACTAAAGAGAAGGAGTGGAGGGAGGCCCAGGATGACACAACACTAAGCCCAAATCATACTGGCGCAGATACAAAGGAGAACCTCTTATTAGCAATACAAGAAATGGGCAAGCAACTTGAACAAGTAAAAAGTCAATTCACAAGATTTGACACCAAGCTTAATATACTAGAGGAGAGCCAAATGAACTTCAGAAGAGATATAATAAACCTAAAGGCAAACCCACAAACTGAAGGTATCAAAAACCAGCTTTCCAAATTAACCAAAGACATTTACAAATATAAGAATGACTATCATGAAGAAGTAATTTAATAAAATCTTTTAATGAAATCACATCTCAACAGGTTGATAGAGGCAACCCAAAAAGAAGTTGCAGAAAACAAAAACCATAGTGAGATATTAAGAACATCCCCAGAATCTCTTACCAACAGGATTAATCACGGGGAAAACAGAACCTCCAACATGGAAGACAAAACAGAGGAGAATTTGAGACAAATCAGACATTTGGCGAAATTCAAAAGTGCAAGTGAACAAGACTCAAGGGAAATGTGGGATACCATAAAAAGACCTAATCTCAGGATCATAGGGATCCCAGAATGAAAAGAAAATACAGCTAGGGGCATAGAACATATTTTCAACAGAATTATTCAAGAAAACTTTCCATACTTGGCAAGAGATAGTCCTGTACATCTAAAAGAGATATGGAGGACCACAAACAAATTGAACCAAAGGAGTAACTCTCAAAGACATATCTTAGTTACAAAGCCGAACTTTGAGGGTTAAGAGAGAGTCCTTAGAGCAGCTAGAGAAAGGAAACTAATCACCTACATAGGCAAACCCATCAGAATCACCTCAGGCTTCTCCATAGAAACTTTAAAAGCCAGAAGAGCTTGGAACAAAGTGATTCTAGGATTAAAGAAAAATGGATTCCAACCTAGACTACTCTATCCAGCAAAGTTATCCATCAGAATAGATGGAGAAACTAAAGTATTCCATGAGACTAACCAGCTCTACAATTACTTGAACACAAAGCCAAATTTTAAAAAGATACTATATGAGATAATCCCATGCAGATGAAACAAATAACCAATCCCTGGAGAGGAACAGGGAAACAGTGAGGTACCACCAAAGAGATAGCAAAACAGCTCAGATATCAACCCCAGAGTCTCTTCAACGTGGCAGGATTCAAAGCAACCCTCACAGTCATAACTTTGAATGTAAATGGTCTTAACTCTCCTATAAAAAGACACAGGATAGCAGGTTGGATTAGAAAAATGGACCCCTCCATCTGTTGTCTTCAAGAAACACACCTTACCACTAGAGACAGTAACCTACTGAGAGTAAAAGGATGGAAAACAATTTTCCGGGCATGTGGGAATAATAAAAAAGGAGGTGTAGCTATTCTAATATCTGACAAAATAGACTTTAAACTGAAAGCAATAAAAAGGGACGATGATGGCCACTTCCTACTGATCAAGGGAATGATGCGACAAGAAAACATCACTATGTTAAATGTGTATGCATTAAATGCAAGGGCCCCTCAGGTCATAAAACATAAATTACTCAAAAGCAAAGTAAATATAGATGCCATCACCATCATAGTAGGAGATATTAACACTCCACTGTCATCCCTGGACAGATCTTCCAAACAAAAAACAAACAGGGAAATAAAGTTGCTCAAGAGTACCATAGACAAACTAGGGATAACAGACATTTACAGAACATTCCATCCCAAGGACACAGATTACATATTTTTCTCAGCAGCGCATGTAACCTTCTCCAAAATAGATCACGTACTTCGCCATAAATGATCCCTCAGCAAATTTAGAAAGATCAGCATAATCCCCTGAATCATTTCAGACCACAATGCACTAAAACTAGAAATTAATAATGGAAGAGGGTCCAAAAATTTAAACAGATATGGGCAACTGAACAACATGCTCCTGATCAATGAATGGGTTAAACAAGAAATCAGACAGGAAATCCAGAATTTCCTAGACACAAATGATAATGAGGATACATATTTCAGAACTTGTGGGACACAATGAAGGCAGTCCTAAGGGGGAATTCATTGCACTAAATGCCTACATAATGAAGATAGAGAGGTCTCAACTCAACCATTTATCATCCCACCTAAGGTCATTAGAAGAGATGGAAAAATCCAACCCAAGGAGCTCCAGAAACAAGGAAATAATTAAGATCAGAACCAATATTAATGAATTGGAAACAAAGAAAACAATTTTAAAAATAGACAAATCAAAGAGATGGTTCTTTGAAAAAAGTCAATCAGATTGACAAACCCTTGGCCAATTTAATCAAACAGAGAACTGAGAAGGGCCAAATCAATAAAATCAGAAATGACAAGGGTGAGATTACAACAGATCATGAAGAGATTGGAAGGATCATCAGTTCATACTTCTAAAATCTATACTTCATAAAATTAGAAAACATGGAAGAAATGGATAAATTTCTGGAAATCTACCAACTACAAAAGATCAGCCCAGAGCAGATACAGAGACTAAACAATCCGTTCACAATTGCAGAAATTGAATCTGTGATCAAGAACCTTCCCAAACAGAAAAGCCCAGGTCCAGATGGTTTCTCAGGCGAATTCTACCAAACCTTCATCATAGAACTGAAACCTCTCTTTTTGAAGCTTGTTAGGGCCATAGAAAAGAGGGTAGACTCCCAAACTCTTTATATGAAGGTAGCATAGCCGTAATTTCCAAACCAGGTAATGATGTAACAAGAAAAGAAAACTACAGACCCATATCCCTGATGAACTTAGATGCAAAAATCCTAAATAAAATTCTAGCAAACCAAATACAAAGCCACATCATGTCTATTATACACTCTGACCAAGTCGGCTTCATCCCAGGGATGCATGGATGGTTCAACATACACAAGTCGATAAACATTATTCACCACATTAAAAAAACTGAATCATAAAAACCACATGGTCTGGGTCTGTGGTTTAGTTAGGGAGTTGCAGCGTGCATCAACTCCCTGTTCGCCAATGGGGGCTGGGTGAGCAGAAGCTTGGAATAGCTGTGAGCCTAACGAGAGATGAGACCCTCGGGAGAATGCGGTAGTGGGCAATTCTCATTTTATTGTATAGATAGCAGTTGCTTATATAGAGAAAAGTCATAGGTAGAAGCAATAGGAAGCAAGATCTGTGAGCATCTCATGAGTTTGATTGGTAGGGGCCAGTATCCTTTGGATACCTAATTTGCATAGATAAATTGAGGGGCTATGTGTCTCTATACATGGATATGTATAGAGTTGTGATGTCAGCAGAGGAAATGTAACCTTATTGTTTAGGTTTGTTTATTTCAGCTGGATTAAGTTAGGCTTTGAACTGCTTGCTTTTATCTCAGGGGTCAGCTGTGGCCTGCCTGGGGGCTGGAGTGTTCAGGATTGCTAAGATTTATAGGGGCCCTCAGACTTTGCCTCAACTTTCTTATCAGAAGGAGACAGTCCCAGAAGCCTGCCAGACTCAGCAAAACCCTACTTCCTCCATGCCCCATTAGCAGGGTACCAAAACATGGTCATCTCAATAGATGCTGAGAAGGCCTTTGACAAAATTCAACACTACTTCATGTTCAAAACCCTGGAAAGAATAGGAATAGATGGCCTATACCTCAACATGGTAAAGACAATATAAAATTTTCCTAAAGCAAAAATCGTTCTCAATGGGTAATGACTCAAGGAGTTCCCTCTTAATACAAGAATAGGACAGAGCTGTCCACTCTCACTACTGCTCTTTAATATAGTGCTTGAAGTTCTAGCCCAAGCAATAAGACAGGAGAATAGCATAAAAGGGATACAAATCAGAAAGGAAGAATTTAAACTCTCTCTCTTTGCAGATGACATGATCCTATATATATCAGACCCAAAGAACATTATCAGTACACTCCTGAATGTGATCAACGCCTTCAGCAGAGTGGCAGGATATAAAATTAACACACAAAAATCAGTAGCCTTTCTATATACAGAAGACAAATATTCATAAAAAGACATCAGAGAAACTGTCAAGTTCTCTATATCCTCAAACAAAATCAAGTACCTGGGTATATCACTACCCAAGGTAGTGAAAAACTTATATAAGGAAAATATTGAAACACTCAAGAGGCAAATAGAGGGGGTGTGACAATATGGAAAGACATTCCATAATCATGGATAGGGAGAATCAATATATTAAAAAAGGCAATCCTGCCAAAAGTAATCTACAGATTCAAAAAAAAATGTCAATAAAAATCCCAATCTCCTTCTTCACAGACATAGAAAAATAATCTCAAAATTTATTTGGAATGGTAAGAGACCTCAAATAGCCAAAACTATTCTGAGCAAATATAATTACACAGGAGGTATCACCATACTGGACTTTAAAACATACTACAAATCCATAGTAACTAAAACAGCATGGTATTGGCAGAAAAACAGTCTGAACAGTGGAATAGAATTGAAGACCCCCTTCAAACTGGGAGATGATTTTCGCCAGCTACAACTCAGACTGAGCCCTAATTTCCAGAACCTACAGAGAACTCAAAAAAAAAATTAATAACAAAAAAGCAAACTGCCCCCTCACAAAATGGGGCACTGATCACAACAGAGAATACAGAGAGGAGGAAACACAAATGACCTTTTCTTACCTGAGAAAGTGTTTAGCATCCTTAAGCACCAGGGAAATGCAAATCAAAACTACAATGAGATACCACCTTTCCCCAGTCAGAATGGCAATCGTAAAGAAAATCAACAACCATCATTGCTGGCGAGGATGCGGGGAAAAGGGAAACCTCATTCACTGCTGGTGGGACTGCAAACTTGTTCAACTGCTAAGGAAAGCAGTGTGGAGACTCCTGAACAGAATGGACATTGAACTACCAATGGACCCAGCTATCCCTCTACTTGGCATCTATCCACAAAATGTCACATCTCGACACAGAAACATTTGTACAACTGTATTTATAGCAGCTCAATTCATAATAGCCAAGAATTGGAATCAATCCAAATGCCCATCTATGGAGGAATGGACAGCGAAACTGTGCTATATTTACAGGAAGGAATTTTACTCAGCTGAAAAGAAAAATGACATGTCGAAATTTAGGACGAAATGGTCTGACAACCCCTGATTCCAACCACCGGTTCGTTCCTGCCCTGAGCTGTTGACCAAAGCAACCCATGAGGTTCCAAAATCAAGACAGAATTTTGTCAAAGCTCTTGAGTGCCCTCCCTAGGACTGAGGCAAAACACTGTTGCTGAAGAAACCACAGAATGCCATAGATCAGCATCAAGAGACCCTTGGAGGTCTGGAATGGTATCCAGCCCCCAGAAGGCAGTTAGTGTAGTGCTGGAAGGCACTGCACAAGCTGCCAGGGGAAACTGATCAATGAAAACTGGAGTAAACACAGACCACTGACATGATACACAGTCTGAGGTCATGAGTAGGCAGACCACACCTCCTACTGGGATAGAACAGTGAACCAAGAAAGGAGCACTTGTGCAATGGAGGAACCTGGGCCTGGGGGAGAAAATCAACAGCTTTTAAGTTTGGCCAAATTTTCCACTACTGAGGGGGAGCCCTTGTCTGGAACTGGGGATTCAGGGAGATAGGCACCGGATCTCGTACTCTTGGGCTCCCAAGAAAAGATGCACTATGGGAGCGATTGACGGGGAGGCTACTAAAAATAGAATCTAGGTAATCAAGAATTGTGTATATTTGTTAACCTACACTGATCTCACTTTCCGATCAAGAATGTGTTTGTATTTTTCAGGATGCAAAGAGAGAGCTGTGGCCGATCTAACCCTACCAACCAACCACAGGCCGATAGCTGAGATCCTGGCAAGAGTTGAGCCACCACAGTCATATAGTGCAGGATACATATGGAACTCCACAGAGAATGACGGGATGAATAAGGGACCCACAGCCACAGCCTTTCAATCAATACAGGATAAGCCTGTGAGACAGAAACCAACGATTTTCGACACAAAGACCCCCTAAGGTCACAACTTTAAAGCAGCCTTACTACTCATCCACCACAACTCAGGGAACTGAGCGGAAGAGGGGGCGGAAAGATTGTGAGAGCTGTGGTGGGGGAGACTATCCAGAGGCATGGCACCCCTCAGTAACATACTAGGGCCAGGAGAACTTGGCTGCATACAAGGCTATCCATGGTCACCTATCACAAGGACTGATCCAGAGGACCCATAAAGGACGATATCCAGCTGTTTGGGGATGGGGGGGGGGCATCGGGGAATTAGGGATAACAACTCATTGTTTTTCCACTAAATAATGTAACACATTATGGACAAAAAAAAAGAAGAAGATTGCATTAATCATGGTGGGAAGTCCCATCCTAAATGTGTGCAGCCCCATTTCATGCACTGGGTGTGCAGGACTGTGGGAAACTAGGCAGCTGCGATTGATTTCATCACCCTGCTTCATGACTGCAGGTGCAGTGAGACCAGCTACTGCCCTGCCTCCTTGCTTTCCCTGCATTGATGGACTGTATTGCCTCCAATTGTGAACTGAAATTAACCCTTCGTTTGTATTTTGATTTTCGCTGATATCACAGAGAGAGAAGAGGAACAGATACACATGATATAAGTAGTATTTTTATCATGTAATTAAAAGTAAAATTTCATTGTAAGGAAGAATAATTCTTCAGAAATCTAGGAAGACATGTATTTTATTTAATATTGAAAATATTTAACTGTTAAACAATGTAAAGAACAATCTACCAAAAGACTGAAAATGCAGAAAGATATATCTCTTTATAAACAGAGAAGCAATAGACCTCCTCAGTATAACTTCTTTTTTTTTTTTCGTTTTTTTTTTTTTTTTTTTTTTTTTTTTTTTTTGTTTTTGTTTTTCGAGGTAGAGTCTCACTCTAGCCCGGGCTGACCTGGAATTCACTATGTAGTCTAAGGGTGGCCTTGAACTCACGGTGATCCTCCTACCTCTGCCTCCTGAGTGCTGGGATTAAAGGTGTGCGCCACCACGCCCGGCTCAATATAACTTCTAAGAGAAACATTAAACTAAGTTTTTGGAGTCAGCATTGTGCTCAATTCATTTGGCCATTTCGGTGACCATGTTTGAGAGCTATTAAATTTATTAAAACAATGAATACAGAGAACTTACATCAATTTTTCCCATAAAAACAGTTTTTCAACTCTGAAGGGGGTACTAATGAATTTAGACTCATATTTCAAAGTGAAAAAAATGTAGAGAATAGGTAAGAAACTAACAATTATAATGTTGATTAATGACAGTATTTTTATAATTTGGTCTTGTTTGAAAACATTTCCCTAGAATCTGTTTTGGGACTCCAATATTAACTCAAAATTTACACAGTGCATACACATTCTTGTTTTATTTGCAGAAAATTGTTAAGGAAAGTATTATACAAGTTAAAAGGCAGACATCAAGTATTATACAAGTTAAAAGGCAGACATCATGTGTGATTGTTTTAAAGCTGAACAACTGGTACAACAGGAAAATCATTCATTGACTGTCATTTGAGAAGCATGGATGGCATACAGTGAAACAAAAATACATACCGGTGCTCTTATTTATTTCTTTCTTGGCTTCTGATTATTACACTTTTAAGCAAAACATTTACTTGTTATGGTAAAAAATTAATGTGTTTTAAAATTTCACTTAACTTTGCATATCTCTTGATATTAAATAGAAACATCATTGCTTATCAAAAAACAGTGTGTTCAAGCCCTTCCTTATTCTAATGGCATTGCTCTCTGATATACATTTTCTTCATGAGTGTTTTTCTGTCTTGGACAGACAGATTTCCCTTTAGTATCCATTAGCACTATTTCTCTCCCTGAAATTCTTTCTCACTTCTCTTCTCTTCCTGTTTGCCGTCTTCCACACATGAGTCTTCTTCTACACTTAGCACATTTTGAAGCATTTTCAGCCATTTCCAGAGCAACTATAGGTTTACCCTCACTAATCAATAACCCTAAGTATCCTTTTTGCACCACTGTCCCATTTTAAAAAAGCCTTCGTGGCTATGATATAAATGATAAGAAATGGCAAATTTTAAACTTACACTATTTTACCCTCAAAAAAATCCTATTTGATTCTATAATCTTATGACTATCATTTCTCAGTCACCATAACTAATGTCTTTCAGTACATTAATTTTATTCTTCTTCTATGATGTGAGGGCTCATCAGCTACCAAACCTTTAAATGTATTAAAAACTATTGAATATGTAATTATTCATTTGTACCACATACTGTCTTCACCTGGCATTAGGCATTTCACCTTTGAAATTGCACAAAAATTTAAACTCGATTTATTTCTTTTGATATATTTATTACCAATGATTAGATGCATTGTATGAGCAAATCTTGAGATGATACCCCCATTTCCCTCCTCTCTGTCCCCATCCACTGGGGACCATCGTCAGTGGGCATACTGGATCTGTCCATGGGGTAGGGGATTGTGAATAGCACAAGGGATAGCCAGTTCCCAGCTCTTAGTGTGTTGTAGCTTAATATGTTGAGGGGGCAATGTCTCTGGATATTCTCCCCCACCATGGCTCTTATATTCTTTCATCCCCTGTTCTGCTCAGTTCCTTGAGTCAGGGTGGGTATAAACTCAATTTCTTTTGTTTTTCTAACTCCCCTTCAAACACATATTTACACTTTTTTAAACAAGGTTTAATGTAACAGTGGTTGTTGAGCTTGACCACCAACTTATTATATACCTCTGCCATGAATTTATGATCGTCCTGGTTTACGGCACCACCATGTGCCTCCTTTCCCTTTTCACATGCCAGATTTCTACCAAGTCCTATGCCAGAAAATAAGTCCTCAAATAAGTGCTTTCTATGGAATAGTAAAAACTGAAAACCGCAAATCTAATTTTTACACCCCCCACACATATTATTTAATAAACAGATTACCGCATAACAAATAACATAACTATTTTTATGCAGTTTTCTTTAGTTATTTGAGTATGACACCAAGAATGTGCTAAAACTTGGAAAACACCAGTTACTTATTTGTTGGCACAAGAGCCAGGATTAGAACAAACACAAGTTCCCACCACTTTATTCTTCATAATATATGTAAACTCACAAGTTGGTTTTATTCACATCCACCTCTCCAGCTTCCTGACTGAGGGGAATTCAAAACTTAATCAAGCCCACTTACATCAAGCTCTTTATGATTACTACCTATGAATGCCTTGTGCTCACATAATAAAAATATATAGAAAGATTTTTGTAATTCTTTCTTTTTTCCTATATTTGAACTCTCCTTTATGATTATGAGCATAAATGAGGCTTCTTATACAATAGATGGGGAAATGGAGTAATAAATGAGTCTTACTGAGAGAGGGAAATTATTTAACATACAGTCCAAGAATGATTTGAGACTGATTCAGTACTTGAACTGTACCATGTCCCTTTCATTTTAAGACTTTCTTAAATTTTCTATTGTAAGGCTTTCTATGAACATTTCCAATGTAATTGACAAAATATTGTTTCACATTACCTGTGATATTATATGATACTACTTAAACTAACTCATCAACCCAAATATTTTCTCTTTAGCATTTCCTTCTGAGGCTCTTTGGATACATCTGACATGAATGCACAGCATCTAATGAAACTAAGAGTAGCAGAAGTGAACAAGATTATTCCAAAGGTAAAGAACAAAGTTAGGAACACTATTTAATGTAATTAATATATACTATAAGCATACATATCTCCTACAAAGGCATACAGAAATTGTCTGATTATATCAGAACATAAATTTTATCAACTTTTGTGAACAATTTCCTCTTGGATATTGTACATCTATCTATATCTTATTCCTTTTCACATTTCTTTACCTTCATCTATATATTTAAATAAAACCATGAAAATAATTAGAACAATAAAGTTGGAGCTTTTTTTCTGAGGGTAACTGGTTAGATAAGTGGTTTTCAGTAAGGATTAAGCACTACAATAGTTCTAGAATTAGTTCTTAGAATATGAAATGATTTAAAATTATGGTGCATTTGTGTTACACTTATTTTCAGGTTATATTTGTGTTCCCAAGTACATACTAATTTTCTTTATTTAATGGGTGCATACTGTGTAGGTAGGGTGGTCAGGTAAAATTTCCACTGCAGGTAATACACATTTTCAGTCTTGGAAAAAGGCATGCCATTTTATTCTCTATAATTAGGTAATTAATTCTACTGGGGTTTATAAAATGCATGTTGTGGCAGAGAAGTAAGGAAAAGTTGTAAAATCAGTAATTTCAACTTTACCTTAAAGGTTCCTGGAAAAAATCCTGAAATATAATGTTGAAATTTACAAACACCTACTAATATTTGTCAATTGAAACTAAAACAAAGAAAAAAGTCACTGAACATTATGACATATCTGTGAAATATTTAGCTGAAAATCAAGAACTTGGAGAAAAACAAACAAAAAAAATCAATTGGTAAATGGCGTCTTCATTACGATACAGACATTTTCTTCTAAGAAGCGCACCTGTGCATTTGAACATGTGAATTTGAAGTATTTCATGAGTATGTTGTTCTATACCTTATTCAATCTCCCTTGTTTTCAGGGGCATATTTGTTACATCAAACATCTGGTTTTACATTTGTGATTCAAAGTAAAGAGATAAGGTGAGTGTGCATTTCCTTCTCTTATGACTCTGAGATACATTTTCATAGGGTTGAAATCTTGGGAGTGTAAACTAAATTAGATGCCTCAATATTGATAATATATATTAAAATATGTCAACTCTATGCACATTAGTATTTTATAAGGTAAAATGGATGTTTAATCAAGTTTCACTCAGCTATAATGGAACATGATAATTAATCTCTCATTGTCAACTTGTAAAGATTTGGAATTAAGAAAATAATAATAAGATTTGGAATCATCAAAAAAACTCTGGCACTGTCTTTTAGGTATTTTCTATATTATATTAATTAAGATGGGAAAACTCTCCCAAACTGTGGTTTGCAACATCCCTTGGGCTAGGTTTTTAGACTACGTATATATGAGGATTCTCTCTGAGCAAGCTGCACTCCTTTCTCCAAGTTGATGTGATGTTGTGACCCTAGCTTACAGCTCTTGCCTATGATGGCCTCACCACCTTAAAGGACTCTACCTTTTGGAACTGTAAGACAAATAAAACTAGTACAAAGATGCTTCCATTTTTTTGCTTGTTTGAATGTTTGTTCACAGTAACAAGAAAGCAGCAGAAACACAGTTATAATGAAATTATATTGTTTCAGAAAATTAATTTTCAAATAAAATATTTACACACAGTAGTCAAAATAGCTCAGACACAATTACACCTTTATATGTGTTGTCCTTTGCTATATTCAGTAACATTTATTTAATAATTAAAGACAAGATTACTATACAAAATGCATTCTATTCAAATAACATTTTGTTTAAGCCAATCAGTAAACCCTTGATAACGCTCCTCGGTTTAGTGCGACTACTTCACAGGTGAAGATTTCCATATAGGAAGAGTTCAGCATTCTTTTTTTATTGTCCATAATGAGTTACAATATTTAGTAGTCAAACAATGAGTTGTTATCCCCAATTCCCCACTGCCCTCCCCTCCCCAATCCTCTGGATAACCTCCTCCATGGGTCGTCTGGATCAGTTTTTGTGACTGGGGACCATGGATAGCCTAGTATTCAGCAAGGTTCTCCTGGCCATGCCTCTGGATAATCTCCCCCACCACGGCTCTCATAATCTTTCCGCCCCCTCTTCTGCATAGTTCCCTGAGTTGTGGTGGATGAGTATTAAGACTGCTTTAGGGTTGTGAGCTTAGAGGTCTTTGTGTCGCAAATCATTGGTTTCTGTCTCACTGGTTTATCCTGTTTTGATTTAATGGCTGTGGCTGTGGGTGCTTTGTTCATCCCAACATTCTCTGTGGGGTTCCAAATGGATCCTCCATTGTATGACTGTGGTGGATCCTCTCTTGCCAGAATCTCAGCTATCGGCCTATGGTTCGGTTGGAAAGGGTTAGATGGGCCCCAGCTCTCTCGCTGCATCCTGAAAAATACAAACACAATCTCCATCTGAGACTGAGATCAGTGTAGGTTAACAAATAGACACAATTCTGGATTACCTAGATTCTATTTTTAATAGCCTCCCCGTCAATCGCTCCCATAGTGCAACTTGTCTTGGGAGCCCAAGAGGACGGGATCCAGTGCCTATCACCTTGAATCTGAAGTTCCAGACAAGGGGTCTCCCTCACTAAGTGGAAAATTGGCCAAATTTGAAAGCTGTTGATTGTCTCCCCTAGGCCGAGGCTCCTCCATTACACAAGTGCTCCTTTCTTGGTTTGCTGTTCTCTCCCAGTAGGAGGTGTGGTCAGCCTACTACTCATGACCGCTGTTTCGTGTTAGTGGTCTCTGTTTACTCCAGCTGTTGTTGATCAGTTTACCCTGGCAGCCTGTGCAGTACCTTCCAGCACCACACTAGCATTCTTGTGACAACTGTCGATATTGTATATTAGTGGTCTCTGCTTTCTCCAAACATCATTGACCAATTTCCCCTGGCAGCTCTTGCCACACCTTCCAGCACTACACATGCTACCATCTGGGAACTGGTCATTCTGGATCTAGCAGGATCTCTTGGTATTGTTTGATGACACTCTGTAATTTCTTCAGAAATAGGTATATTTATCTATTATTTATTTTTATATTCCTTTATTATGAATAAGTATATACATTGTATGAGCAAATCTTGTGAATGTGCACAGTTTCTCTCCTCTCTGTCCCCTACCCACTGGATACTTCATCAGTGTGCATACTGGATCTGTCCAGAGTGACAAGGAACCCTTAACTGGAACTGGGATTCATGGCAAAATCCTATGGGGACCAAGAAGCTGGGCTCCTAGGGGAAGTTCCCACTACCAGAGAGCTACAGAAAGGCTACACCCATTAGGAGCTAGCCAAAATGGCAATGTCTTATTTATTCTATATTGATTTCACTCTCCAATGGAGATTCTGTTTCTATTTTTCAGAAGGCAGTGAGAGAGCCGGGGACAACTCAATTCCACCAAGACATTGGATCATGGCTGACATCCTGGCAGGAGACAAACCACACCTAGCCTTCACACAGGGGCCAAATGATACCTAAGAGAAAGTGATGAGACAAACAGGAGACCAATCTCCACAGCAAGTCTGATAACCCATGAAAGGTCAATGGAGACAGACACCAATGATACCCAACATAGCCCAGGGCAAATTTCCAGGGATACTTAAGATCTTAACAATAAAGTAGACTTAAAACTCATCCTCATGATTCAGGGAACTAGGTGGAAAAAGGGGTGGAAAGAATGTAAGAGCAATGGTGGGAGAGAATATCCAGAGACATTGTCCCCCTCAACAACAATGAACAAAGTGGGAAGAAAAAAAGAAAACTCGCTACCTTTGGTGCAGATCATAACCCCCTAACCCATTTACAGATCCAGTATGTGCACTGAGGAAGGACCCCAGTGGGTAGGGGACAGAGAGGGGGAAAACAGGGACACATTTACAAGATTTGCTCATACAATGTATATAAATATTCAAAATAAAGGCATATAAATTTTTTAAATTAAAAAAAAATTAAAAATTGCATTGTGTCAAATATTCTTTTTATTTGTCAAATATTCTTTTTATTATCTTAATAGGTAAATGAAAGTAAAGAAAAAGGGAACATAAACACTCACAATAATACTTTTATTTTTCACTGTGAATGTATTAACTTTGTTATTCAAATATAAGAACTAAGTCAATCCACTCTCTTTTTATAAGTTGAGAACATTACTACAGTTAAAGAAAAAAAATACTATTACATCTGTACTCTCTTTCTCTTGTGACAAGAACTGGTTCTCTACCCTGCAGTATGAGGCTTTTCCATTTCCTAGACTCATATGAGCTTACTATGAGCCTGCTAAGGTCACTTGTATCAGCCTCCCCTGCAGTCATTGCCCTAGGTCTAGATTGGGTCCACATTCACATTAAAGTAGAATCAAGATGTATAGCACAAATCATGGCCTTAAATAGAGAAATAAATAAAACTGGCATCAGACCTCTCAGTGATTGATGCTAGGTTATGATGCTTAGAGCAAATGCAGCCACTGGAACTACCTGTTAAGTATGACACAACATCAAGAGAAAAAGATTGTGAATCCAGAAGCCCGGGGGTCCTCCCTGAACCACTGGGCTTGAAGGGCACATAAAGAAAGTAAACTGGTATAAGTTCAAACTACTGCAGAATTTGCTAGCCTTTTGTAGCATAATGACATGTATACTAGTATTAAAACATTGTTATTTTTTCCCTATCAGAAGCTAAGAAATAGAATTTTATAGTTAGTAAATCTCAAAATACAACATTTATTAAAGCTGGGAAATAAGATACTATCCATCAACATCTTAATGAACTTTCATTGATAAAGTATTATATACATTGAAACAACTAAAATTTGAACTTATTATTTAAGAAAACAACGGTATTGTTGAGTGCTAGATCAATTGCTTTAACATTTACTAGGAATTGGTTTTAATCCTTACCACTTCAAGAAATCATAATACATTTGATAACGGTTATAAAAAGACTCTGACAACTCACTTTGAGTTAAAGAATAATAATTTAAGTCATAAGAAAATTTAACTTTCAAAGTATTAAAATCAGATACAATTAAAATATGAAAAATAATCACAAACATTTAGAGTTACAATTTAAATAAAACACATTTGTTTGTATATGGATACAGTGTGCATAGGCATGTGTGAATACATGTGGCACAAGTGTTTGGAAGCCTTGGATAGGCACTGGGTGTCTTCCTTGATTGTTTTTCACTTTGACAGTTTCTCTTGCTGAATCTAGGGCTCTCTGATTTGGTTAGACTCGTTAGCCAGTGAGCCACAGGGATTTCCTGTCTCATCCTCCCCACCATTAAGATTTCAGGCTCATCCCATGATGTGCAGTATTTTCTTTGGATGCTAGGGGTCTGAACTTAGGTCCTCATGCTTGTGCAACAAAGACATTCACCAGCAAGTCATCTGTCCAAGTCTCATGATTTAATAGCTTACAAATTCTGTTGCAGTCTACTAAGATTATAACAATAGTGAATAGTTGTCCTAAATAAGGAATATATTCAATGTTATGTGTGTTAAAATTTAACTATTGCAATTTCTAATAAATATGCTATTTCTAATATCTGATATAAATTATTCTATATATCACAAATCCTTGTGTATGCATGTTGCAGATCTTTAAGCTAGGCCAAAAAAAGTTAATATTTCATAATTTCTATTTCATCCAACCATCATTTTTTTTCTATATCATCCCAATATCCTCATAATTTCATAATTTCTTTTTGGAGACCTTTGTATGATATGCCTAGTGACCTCGTACTTCAATTAAATGAGGCTTTCCTATAGTGGTTTATTTTCAGGATTTCTTTAACTCTATTATGTAAATTAGATATAGATATGCAATTTAAAAGCTATATATTATGTTCTGTTTTAAGAACATTGCCTGGATCACTCTTTACAAAAAAAGTGAAATATCTTCATTCTATTCTGCTTTAAGATCATAATTATTTGTTTTATTGTCCCCCAAAGGATTTTTATGAAATTACATTTATCTAATAGCAGATTGTCATGAATAACAAAAACAGTAGTGTGGCATACTGTCATAGTATATACACACATACTATAAGAGGTCCTGGTTCCTGAGGCTGTGGAAGCTATCAAGTCCCACATCAGGCCATCAGCAACCTGGGGACCCTGCAAAGCAAGTGGTAAAGATCTAGTCTTAGTCCAAAAGGCAGGGCGCCAGGTAGATCTATGATAAAAACTCTAGTCCAAAACCAAAATACCTGCTAGCTGGAGGGCTAAAGGAGTGAAATCAAAGAACAACACCCACACTGCAAGTGGCCACATAGAGATGTCAGCTTGGCTCTCTCTACCTTTCTGCTTGTTCAGAATATCAATGGATTTTATGTTGCTCAAGATATTGACAAGAGAGTCTTTCTCTCTTAAGATTACTGATTTGAATGTCAATTGCTTCTGAAAACTTTCTTTTGAATCAACCCACAATTGATATTTATACAAATATTTGGGTGGTCCATAGTTCAATCAAGTTCACATAGGATCAGGAATGTCTATGTTCATCTTTCATTTGCTTCACTCAAACTTTCCTAAGAAGGAACATTCTGTTTTCATCATTGCTAATTTTGCCACCCTTAAAAGCAGACAGTATACAAGGTCACTCATTCACTAATAAATCAAGGTGCAAAGGGTAGCTAATGATTGAAATTAGAGCTAATTAACTTCTACCATTGTATTAGCTCATTAACTCTTTTGTAATTGTATAATAAGCAATTTGAAAATCTTATCAAATCAAGGCTTAATGGTTTTATCAAAATAATTTCTTCTAAATGATCAGGATATCAAGTAGAGTCAAGAGGATGGGTTATCTCATAAGTGTGCAGAAGTTTCTAAACAGAAGTGTATTTTTCCTTCCTTAAATTTCCAGTACAACATGGAGACATTCAATTTTATTAAAATATTGTTCTGAGTAAGCAGGAGATGGCAGCATCTGATCATTGTTTCAAATTGGAGGCCCTTGAACTTATCCAGCACCTAAGTCATGAATACACCCTTAAATATGTGTACCCTGATTTTTATCTTTGTGACATAGAAGAGATTACTATAGGTTTGATTTGAGAGACATTAGACATTAGAAAATGGAAATCATATTCACCCTTGCGTATTTTATAAGACAGTGTAAACAAAAATAGATAATAAAATTACTTACTAAACTAAAATACTTTAAAGATAAAAGAGATTGACTATATACACTTAAGGTTGTCTTTTTCTGCATTGTGTATAAATTCACAATTAATTCACAAATTAAGTGAATTTATTTTTATTAATCCATTTACCAAAAACTTCATAGTGTTTAAATAATAAATATTTATTAAACACAAATCTATATTGTGCATTTATATAGTCAAATCTAGAGAGTAATTATGCCATTGGCAAATGACTTTCAAGGAAGAAATAAAAGCAAAGGATGAGTGGAGTACTTTTCTATCCAATTTTAGCAGGTTTAAGTGATGGGTAGTCATTGTGATGATTCACATTGTTGAGTCCCTTGACATAATTTGCAATGATCTATTTTTTTCTTATTCTCTGATGAATTTCACTCTAAAAGTAAGTGAACAAATGTGTATATGTTTCTCCATATAGTATCTCTCCATCTATGTCTGTATCCTCTATATCAATAACATCTATATTTATCATCTATACACCTCATAGGCAGGTGGGAATATAACAATGATCATTATTAAGATGTTACTCTCTTGCTTAAAATGACCCTTCAGGATTGGGGATATACTTCTCTGGGTAAAGTGTTTGCTTCATCAGCATGAGGACCTGAATTTAAACTCCCAGAATTTAGAGAGTTCATTGCATGTGCCTGTAATCCCAGCATTGGAGAGGCAGAGACAGGAGGATCCCTCTGTCTCCTGAGGCAGCTAATCTAGCTGAATTGGTGAGTATCAGATTACAGTGAGAGATTCTATCTCAAAGGATATTAGAAAATTACCTAGAATATCCACAATGATGTCCACCTCTGGCCTTAAAGAATCCTTTTGCTGTTTTGTTTCTGACCTGTACGATGACTTTGATTTTTTTTTATAATTTTCTTTTTTTTAAATTTATTTTTAAGCAGAGAGAGAGAGAGAGAGAGAGAGAGAGAGAGAGAGAGAGAGAGAGAGGAAGAAAGAGAGCACAAGGGCCACCACCACCACCTTATGGGTCTGGCTTATGTGGGTACTGGGGAGTTTAACCCAGGGCCTTAAGCACTGGAGGCAAGTGCCTTAACCAGTGAGCCATCTCTCCAGCCGATGACTTTAATTTTTGTAATATGGTTTTCTAGACTTAGAGTATCATGCCGATGACAATCTACAATGTATGGAGCTGCATAAATCAACAAAATTTAAGATTAGTAATTCCTTCTTTCTGTTTTTTTTTAATCTAGTAAGTGTTTCATGTTTTTAAATTTTTTATGTGTGGGTGTGGTATGTGTAGTGTGGTGTATGTTTTTCGTGTGTGTGTGTGTGTGTGTGTGTGCGCACGCACCTGTGCACGCACATCTGTTTGCACACACAATTGAGTTTTCCCCATGTGAACTTGTGCAGAGGCCAGAGAACATCAGGTGTCACCATCAATAGAAGAAAAATAAAACAAACTTCCCTTGCTGCTCTATCATATCACCTTTCTCCTCTCCTTTACAAAGCCACTCAGTTTTTATTTTTAGAGTCTTCTGTTGATGGGCTGCTTTTTGCTCCTTTTTCTTATTAAGACTAATGCTGCTATGAATATTCACATACATATTTTTATGTGGGAATATTAGACAGGACTCTAATGGAGCAGAAGGAATGTAATGTGTATGTATTATAAAAGGATTTGATTGGCCTCCACAATAGAGAATACTCATTAAATAATGGTTGTCTGCATGACTGAGAGACTGAGAACCTGATGCTGCTCAGGACACAGACTCAGCAATGTCTGTCACTGAACGTTCAGCAATTCCCCCAACAGTCATGGATATTGAGGCCCCTTTAGAAATGCCTTAGGAACTCACCATGTGACTCCTTTGGAAGCATTAGTTGTGACTGTCCTTGCAAGTACACTGCCTTGGAGTCTGTCTCTCTGTCCCCATGATGAAGACAGGAAACTAGAAGAGTCTTATCATCTACTTTACCCTTTTGACCTGAGAGAAAGGATGTTATCAATCTTGTTGATGGGTTTGGGTTTCCACGGTAAGCTTGTATCTAAGAAATAAAGACAACAGAAAAAAAATAAGGGCCAAATCCTCAAATACTTAAGAAAAACCTGCTTATAAAATGTCCTATAAAATGTCCTTCTCCGTAACAACTACTTACAATGTCTACTATATCCAAGCCATTCTCTTGCCAATCTTTATCTCAATCCATGTATATGGATATCTATATCTATATCTATCTATCTATCTATCTATCTATCATTCATTATATATTACATATATGTATGTGTGTGTAATTTTAGTAGAGCACACAAAATTGTTTGTGGTCATATTGGTCAGCAAATCAATCACTTCTTTTAAAATTGCATATTAACCAAATATTGTCTTCCAGCATCTCATAAAGAATACTCTTCTCTTGAAGTTGTTAGGATAATGAGCCTGAACTAATAAAAATTATATTTAACATTATGGCAGTACTTTCAGCAAAGCACACAAGTTAATGTTTACTATTTATAAGTATGTGCATATGGTTCACAGCATCAGCACCCGGTTAAAACCCGAAGGGAAAACACAAATGCATTGCCACTCTTGTCTAAATAAAAGCTTAATTATATTTACATCAATGCTTGATGCTGAAAACTACATAATCCATTCCTTTCCATTTTTTGTATATAAACATTGTCATATGGTTATCCAGGTTTATTCGTTTTCCTTGAGGGAAGTTTTCCCAATCTGCACTATATTATTGGGCCACCAATATGTTATCTTTTTCTGTATTTTCAAATGTTAGAAATCATGTGTACTTATAAATTTAAAATCTGAGAATTTAGTCTGTGTTGTTATATCTACACCCAATAAGGCAGAGAAAAGAGAACCATGGAGATTGTGGAATCAAATGAAAAAAAAATATCAATCAGAGAAATTTGCCCTGGACACAAATTTTATGAAAATACCAAAAGAAACTGCAGCCTTATTTGAAAACAGATAAGTTGTGCTTCCCAACCTAGACTTATCCTCATTCCCATTACCACACACACAAGGACAACTATGAAGAAATAGCTCTTTCCAAAATGTGCAAATTTAAAGGAGAATAGATAAAAACATCATTTATAGGAAACGCTAAATTATCTATAGAAAAAGAAAATAGTTTTCTAGACATTGTCTAGTAAAATATTCTTTAATCTTATACAGCAAAAATAAATAATTTAAAAATATTTTCTAAAAGTATTAAGTGAATTTACAATATAAAGATTAAAATGTACTTAAAATATAAAAGTCAGAAGTATTTTCTAAAGTGTGACATATAATAAAATTAGGATTTCATGCTAACCTGTGATGAACACTTCAACAAAGTAATCAGAAAATTAAACCAAAACAATAGGGATTTCAACAAAAACCACAAAATTACAAAAGATATTGATTAAAAACTCAAAAGTGTAAAGGAAACCTTAGAGGAAGTGGTGAGATGAGCAAGAGACCTACCTCCAAAGTAAATCAGTTAACCTGTGAAAGAATAATGGAGACAGACACTGAGGATATCAAACACAATCTAAAGCAGAAATCCCAAGATTCTTAAGACTTCAACAGTAAAGCATACCTAAAACTCACCCACCAGGACTCAGGGAACTGAGCAGAAGAGGGGGCAGAAAGATTGTCAGAGCCATGGCAGGAAAAGAGAGAAAAAAAAAACCTGGCTTCCCCTTGTACAATCCATAACCCACTATACAATTTACTGCACCAGAAAGCCCACACAGGAAGGCCCCCAGCGGGGTGGTATCAGGGAAGAAGGAATTGAGGATAACACCATAAAACTTGCTCATGCAATGTCTAATTATTTTCAATAAATGTGAAAAATAAGTATAAAAGATTCTATCATAATATTAAAAATAGTATGGAAAAATATTTTAAAAGAGATTAAGAAATTGTAGAAAAGAAAAGTGAAACAAAAGGGAAGCCAATATTTCCAATATGGTTAAAGCAGGAATGAATTTATGTATAATAATAAGAAAGTATCTAAAAATGAAATATTAAGCAACCATATCATATTACATGTGTTATTTTTAAATGGAACTATCCAATGAAATATATATCTCAGCTAAATTATGTAAATTAATTCATAAGTTAATTTAGAAAATATTCTAAGGAAACCTTTGTAATTTACAAGTTAGACAATGCTATAATTTTTAATTCACTTTAGATATTGTCAAATAGAAAAAAAAACATTGAAAGTTCCTAAAATAAAGTGTGACCTAAGTGTAGTTTTCTTAAGATATAGAAGTTCTGAAATAATAATTCAGAATCCCACTCAGGCTGCTCACACAGATATGACTGTGTCCAGCACAGATCTCAATTTGGAAATTCTCTTGAACTGATTTATAAGATACTTCATAGTTCCTTTTTTGTGAACTGTCAATCCCTGAGTAGACTTCCAGGGATTGCCTGGATTCCTTCTTCCCAGGCTATAGCCCCAAATATTCTCTTTTCTCACAATTCAGTATTCTCCATTGCCTAATATTCAAAGCCATAAGAACTATTCAATTCATTCATATTCATAGAACATTATTTTTAATGTTAATAAAGATATTTGGGCCATTACTAGGCAATGACCTTGAGATATCATTCATTGTAATCATGTGGACTGAAAGATTCCTCCCCATCAGCTAGCTCACAAAGCACTGGGTCTATGCAGGTTCTTGAAGGGGAAAAAAGTGGACCCTGGGATGGTAAGGAGGAAGGGGTGTCAAAATAAGGTAATTGGAATACATTTTGATCAAAACATTCTAAACATATATAAAACATCAATAAATAAAAATTTAAAAGAGTCTACTTTCCCTGTTGTCCAACAATAAGTTAAGAATGAAAGAGTTAAGAGAAAATAGGAAATCATGTTTCATGTACTCAATGGCACTATTGGGGATATCAGATGGCTTTGAACACTTTCTAACACTTGTAGAAATTTATCTATCAACACAATATTGCACTCTTACTATAGCCATTTTTATATATTGCTGTAGCAGTTACTTTTCAGTTGCTGAGACAAAAATTGCCCACCAGAAGCAACTTATTTTCACTGTACATTTTTATGGGGGAAGTTTCACCATGTCAGTGAAAACATGGTAGGAGCAGGAAGCTGATACACACAGTTACATATCATCATCAGGCAGAAATCATCACAAGTTAGTTAGACAGTTGGCAAGCAGGGATGGACGAATAACCAGCAAGGTCTGTCCCTTATAAGGTGGACCTGTTTTAAGTAAGGCTCCACTTCCCAAAGTCCCCTCAACAGTCCAACATTGTCATGAGTTACATATCAATATTCAAAACACATGAGCCTAAGGGGGTACATTTTGTTCAAACCACAACTAACATCATTTTAGTAAGTTTCCACTAGATAATATATTATGTTGTTTGAACATGTTAAAGAAATAAAAATACCCTAGATAACTCACCTACTCACTACTTTATTATTATGAGAATAATTTTATGCTTATTTTGAGAAATTTATGAACAACTTTTTTAAAAAATCAAGAAATTTTAATTATTCTACCCTTACCACATTTGTGTGGGATTTAGTTAAATGATGATTATAAGCCTTCTTTTCCAAGAACCAAAACACATATAACAGTTATAGTATAATTATCCCAGTTCTTATTCACATTAAAACATTTTAAATTTGTTTGTTGGTGGTGACAACATGGGATATTCCCAGCCTCTACAAAATATATTTTTACAGGTATTGTCTTCTTTTTTTCCTGCTTCAATGTCTGTGGAATCTTCATATTCATCAACGTATGCATCATTGATTGCATTTTTGTTTAAAATGTATGTAATGCTATGATTATTGACATGAATAAGCTTGACCTGAATTGGCTAATTAAAACCTTGGGATAAAGTACAAATACAACATATTGACTGTTTTGCTGCAATAAAAGGAAGCAATTCAATAGCTTAAATGGGTAAAGTGGAGTGAATTTCCACCTGTGAATCTTTTACCCACTTTGCAAGTGGGTAAGAAATTTGGCTTACAAATGTTTCCAAAGATATTCAATAAGCTTCCCAAACTGTGAAAACTTCTGGTGGAAATTATTATTCTTGAGTGAATATATATATATATATATATATATATATATATATATATATATATATATATATATATATATATATATATATCTCCAACATATATATGCAGGGATTTTCTCTTTTACCTCCTTGCTAATAAGAAGAAACATTCAGGATTGAAAACAGATGTTCAGGACAATATCCTGAATTATGAGGGAATGAGTTACTGCTGCTGTTTTAAACCCAGTTGACACTGTACTGGAAGGAGGTGATGAAAATAAATCTTTCTCAAGATAGAAAAGTAAGCAGTGTGTCAATGTCTTGAAATTTTTTATAGTTTCATGATTTCCTGATGGCTCAAGATTCCCATACACTGACTGTGTGTACTCAGATGCCTGGTACATTAGTGTCGTATGGCTGTGTTCTGCAACAACTTCACCATCAAGCCTCCCTTCACCATGATGCCAGGACACCAGGGAATTCTCCCATACCTAATGCCTGTGTTCTTAATTAATCCTGGCCCCAAACAAGGTACTTTCCCAACTACGCTCTGTCTTTCTCTTTCAATGCCACACCTCTTTGGTTGAACTTTCTTTCTGAAAGCTACTCCAATATGACCACATCTGTAGTCATATATGCTTCCTAATTCTAGCTCCTGTGACTTCAACACATTTATTACTTTTATGAGCTCTCCAAATATAATTTTCACATGTGTGTTGAAATTACTTTTAAAGAACCCAAAGAGGAAATACTCCTATATTCACAAATTAATTAAAATAGTGTTATTATTATTATTTTACTTAAAACAAAGTAGGTAATGTCTCTATGTTTATTTATAAATATTAGCTAGGTCTTGGGCTGTATATTTTGGGTCATGGAATAAACATGAACATCCAAGAAAATGTCCTCTTCAAAAGGTGACAGGAATAGGTATATTTATGGCTCAGGAAAATGCTTTCAAGTTGGAAATTTTACAAGAGGATCTATTTTTGGTTGGAGGAAAAATAAATTACACATATATCATCTACTTCTTTATAGCCATTTTCTTGTGTATCCACATTGACTAACTTGATAACAGGAACATGACTAGCAAATATAAATAAGTTTGACAAATATGATGTCCATTTATCAAGTGTATACAGTGACCGTTGTTGGTTGGCAACCCATAGAATCCATCTGTATTATTACATTTCTTATTCCTGCAATGAAATACCTATGTCTGACGATATTATTAAGAAGTTGGGGTGAATGAGATAGTGTGCATTAAGACTCTTTATATTGACTTCTGGTCTCCATATGCAAGAGCTTATATACATAGGAACATGTATTCACTCACACACCACTTACACATGCACACATGAAAAAGAGGTAAAGTGTATTAAGTTCACAATTTTGGAAGTCTAAAGTTCAGAGAGAATAATATCACCTCTGGTGCATACTACCTTTACCATGTCACAGCATAGAATACTTCATCACAGTATTGAGTATGTTCAAGAGAGTGAAATCAGGTGCCACTCCAGGAGGCTAGGGAGTCATTCAAAGTTTAGGCTTGCTTTATTCTGAAAGCTGTCTCAGAAAATGTAATCAAACTCCCAACACAGTTGCATTTATTCTTCTGAGGAACTGACCTAATTTCTCCCAGTTGGCCCCTCTTCTGAAAGCTTCCACACCACCTTCCAAAATTACATCCCTTAAGACCATGCTTTCAACAACCAATGAACATTTTAGGAAAAACACAAAAACTATCTAAACTTGTATTACCATTTTCAAGTCCCCAAAATCACTTTTCAGAGTATATACCTGGATGTCTTCCATCTTAAAAGACAGAACATCTTGCTCCTTTTGGAAAAAAAAATTACCTTGCATGCTAGTTTATATTCCTGAATTCAACACTTCTGTGAAAGCATCATTCATAGACTTAAAATATGTTTATTCAAACTCATGCATCATACGTATTATTATCACTGAATCTGATGTCTTTGTAATTCATTTATCTTGCCATACATTCTTCCCACTGCTTTGAGAAAGATATTTGATGGAAAGGAAATATATACTTTGTAAGACTCATTTACGTAAGTTATTGTGACAGAAGCAGAATCAAAACATTATATCATATAATTTTTGATTTTTATATTTTTGCATGATCCTGCTATACTACTTGTCAAGAAAATGTCATGAGTGAAGTCACAACATGGAATCCTCCATTGGTAAGGTAAGATAGTTATAGATCATACTATTTTTAAGCGTACTTTGATACTTCAAGACTGAATGCAAATTAGTCTGCTTATTAATCCACAAAAGAATAATTTAAAACGTTTCTCATGCAAATATGCATTATTTTCTGACAGTACATTTAATAATTAAAAGTTCAATAAATTTTCTTAAAGAATAAAATATTGACTGTGTTCAGGGAATGAAAATTTGTGTAATTTAATGCACTTCAGATAAAAAAGGAAATGAAATCAATATTATTAGCAATTTAAAATTCTATGATATGATCATTTCAAAAAGATACCAGGTTTTCCATAGAATATTAGAAAAATAGACACACTCTTTATCATAGATAAATATATATTTACCTAAGCATATAAAATATGTAGAATGCAACAGCAATAAATTGACACATAGTAAGTAAAGCACATGCAATAAAATATTACATAGATGAAAAAGATAATACATGCAAGAATTGATAAACTGCATAAAGACAAAGAGTTTTAGTATGTCATGACCACTGCTATACACTGATTGTAATTACTAAAAAATAACTTTAGTTTGGGTCGTTAGAAATATACCCATTTTACTATGTTAAATAGCAGTGGTGAGAGTGGACAAC
>PVHP010024392.1:0-26484 GCA_004024765.1 Zapus hudsonius | reverse complement strand
TGTTTCATGAGAAGGCAGCCTGGCATGCGACTTCAGTGACCGTGACCGGCAGGAGGCGAGTCTGCAGGTGGGACTTCTATACCTCTCGTTTTTCACTAACCTCAGCAACTTCTCAGGGGGAAATGGGAGAAGGAAGAAGACTCTGAGAGACAAATAGAAACTGAAAGGAAGCCTGTAAGTTACAGTGGAAAATCGATAATAATCTAGAAGGCCAAAGGAGAAAACAAAGTAAAGACTCGTGGTGGAGGTTACAAATCTGAGCCTCCTAAAGTTCCCGGGGTGATGCCAGAGACCTAGGAAAGCTGTGCCATCATCTGTCATTGCCTGAGAAGGGCGGCCTGGGCAGCCGGTGGCCAGAATGAGCTGTCTGAACAGGAGCTAGGAAAGAATGATGAGGTGGGAAGCGAGAAAGCAAGGGCTAAGAAGGAAATAAAACTTTTATATAGTTAACATCCACAGAGTAAAACTCGGGCTGCTGGAAAAAGAAAAACAAAGCCCGCTGGTTCTGTGCGTGTTGTTGGTGGGCAGCAGAATTGTTCGCTTGCAGGACAAAGCTCTAATAAACTAAATCTCCATCAGCTTCCTACAGGTCTGTTTTCTCCTCCTCGAGACCCAGACATTAAAAAGGAAAGAAAATTCTGGGAAACAGGAGACGGGATAGGCTGGTGGCAAATGACACAGTCTGAGAGCCATGTCCACCAGCACATGGGTTGCCTGATAGGACATCAATTATTTGAGGTACTTCAGGGACTCTCAGTCACTCATTTCCAGCCTCCTCACCCGAGAAAGCCAGCAAAGGAGCTTTCTGATTTTGCTCCCTGGAAATCAGTGTTTCACTGTCCATGTATCCTTTCCTGAAAAATGCCTTCTGGGCTGAGGGTATCAAGGGCCTGGCTGAGGAACTGAGGATTAATTGGACCCATTGGAGTTATGGCTCTTGCAGGCATACTACTGTATTTCAAGGCACCTGATCCTCTAAGACATACTTTGTCCCCAAGGAAAACGTTCCCAGGGCCAGAAAGTAAACACAGTAAAGTGTTAGAAGGAAGGTAGATGCATCAGTTACTCTCACCAGCCACTTCGGGGATTGACTACTCAAAGAAAACAGCAGGTTGTGACTGGGTAGGTCCAAGCGTATGGAAGGAAAGCAAAATGGTTCATGCGATGAGACATCTGCCAGGATCGGGACTTGGCAGGCCAGGCAGGGGGGATATTGTTTCAGTCTGATGGCAGAAGATGTCCCAATGCATCTACTATGTTTTAAAGGACTGTTAAATATTCAGTGTATTCATTCTCAGCCAGGCAAACATGTAGGGGAGGTGGGAATTCTGTCTGAGGAAAGAACTGGCAATTGTCAAACGAGGCATTCTCAAGTGATAGCCTCCCTCTGCTGGAACGCTTAGGGACTCTGTCTGGGAGGAGAGACAGCTGTGTGGACTTCTTGCAAGCAGTGGAAGAGGCAGTTACCAATAGGAGGAAGGGAAAGTGGTCCCTAACTCCGCAACCCTGGAAACTGACTGTTGATATTTCTTGCCCTGTCTATCGTGTAAGTTGCTGACTCTGGTTCTACCAAGAAAGGATGGATTTGGGAACAGATGAGCTGTGTCTTCTCCAAGAGTCCCCCAAGCCATGTCTCGCTTCTCCTTATCCAAATGGAGAGCAACTTTCTTCTGCATGTGAACTCCTGCTTTAAACAGGGTGCTGCTCTGCTCAGCCACTCCTGAGATCAAGCCTGGAAGGTGGTGAGCCACGTTAACCATGTGCATATAATTAGATGACTCAGGGCTGGAGAGATGGCTCTGTGGTTAAGGTGCTTGCTTGCAAAGCCTGATGGCCTGAGTTTGATTCCCCGGTACTCATGGAAAGCCAGATGCACAAAATGGCTCAAGCAGCTGGAGTTCCACTGCACTGGCAAGACACCCTGGAGTGCCCATTCGCTCTCACTTTCTCTCTTCCTTGTAAATAATTTTTAAAAAATATCCTTTTTGAACATCATGCAGCTGAAGGACTTGTGAGCTGGGTCCCGGGGATCTCAAGGGTACCAGGTCATAGTTGCATCTCTCAGTGTCTCATTACCAAAGAGTCTCTAGTCCATGCCTTCAAGAACGTTTAAATCCACTTAAAGAAAACAATCACAGTGTGTACCACTTTCTACCTAGGAAAAATGGAAAGGTGAAAAGTGATCTGTATCAACTTTTTAAAAAACTTATATTTGGGCAGATTGCTCAGTGGTTAAGGCACTTGCCTGCAAAGCCAAATGGCCTGAGTTCGAATCCCCAGTACACATGTAAAGCCAGATGCACAAAGTGGCACATGCATCTGGAGTTTGCTTGCAGTGGCTAGAGACTCTGGTGTGCCCATTCTCTCTCTCTCTCTCTCTCTCTCTCTCTCTCTCTCTCTCTCTCTCTCTCTCTCTCTCTCTCTCTGTCTCTCTCTCCTTGAAAATAAATAAAGTATATTTTAATAAAATAAAAAAATTAAAAATAAAATACTTATACTTTAAAACATAATTGTAAAAGTTGTGATAAAGTGTACCAGGCATAAAGCTGACCATCTAACCATTTGACAGTGTGCAGTACAGTGGCCTTAAGGACATTTGCACTATAGAGCCATCACCAGCATCCGTCCACAGAACTTCTTTCCAAACTAAACTTCTACCCCCAGTAAACACTAAACTCCCCACCCTGCCCCCACACAGCACCCTGGCATTTACCTTTCTAATTTCCACCTGTGTGAATGTAGGTTCCTCATACGTTTGTGGCTGATAAATAGCCTCAAGGTTTATCCATGTTGTGCCATGTGTCAGAATCTCTGTTCCTTTAGCCTTGAATAGAATTTGCATTGTAGGCAAAAGCCGCATCTCCATTGTTCCCATTCATGCTGAACATTTGGGTAATTTGAACCCTTTAGCTGTTATGACT
The DNA here is from genome assembly GCA_004024765.1 of Zapus hudsonius. Lineage (NCBI taxonomy): Eukaryota > Metazoa > Chordata > Mammalia > Rodentia > Dipodidae > Zapus > Zapus hudsonius. Next base: position 23,563 of record PVHP010024392.1, on the reverse strand, counting down.
ATCGTGACTCAAGCCATCCTAGAGTCGTTCTCTCTTTAATATTCCGAGGACCAGCCATGCTACTTGCTGTGGAGGGCACACCATTTTATAGACCCAGCAGCTTGTACAGGGTTCCATTTCTCCACATCTTTATTAACACCTGTTATTTTCATTGTCTAAAATAACAGTCATCCAAATGGGTGACAGTATAAAACTTAGATTTTTAAACAAGCTTCTAAAGGAGGTCACAGGTTTGCAAACCCTTATTTGAAACTCTGGAGACCATATGCCTTTTCAGAATTCAGAATTTTTTTTTAGATTTTAGAAAATTACCACAGTGAATGTGCACTATATTATGAAATGTTCCCAATGGAGTCTGGACCTACAACCCGCAATCAAATACATTAGTATTTCAGCAGAAAAAAATGCATTAGTGTGGCACTAAGTGGGAGAAATGAGAACCATAATTGGCCTTATTTCAGATTTGATGATGTTTTGCTAACAAGTGGATTGCAGTGAGAGGAAAAAAACTGTGGAGATTTTCAAAATTTGGAACTGCATATGACGAATTCTGGGGTCTGTATTCACAATACATCTTCTTCGATCAGAAAGACTCCCGAGCCTGCTGAAAGTGGATGAAATATGTGGCTTAGAACTAGAGCTTTCTATAGAAATGTTCATTGAATGGAGCTTACATCTCACTCTTATAACTATGCCTGACGTAGGAACAGTCAGGTATACCTGATGACAAACAACCCCAGGCCTCTTCATCCCATTTCTGCCTCATCTCCTGCTGTAGTTTGGATATAAAGTACCCCCCCCCAGGTTCATGTGTTGAACACTTGGTCCCAAATGCAATGTTCAGAGGTGGGTCTTTGAAGAAGTGATTAGGTATGAGGGCTCTGACTTAATAAATAAATCAATCCACTGAAGTATTCATAATATGATATTGTTACTGGCAAGTGGTAGAAGTTAGAAGGGTGTGCCCGTCCCTGGTCTCTTCCTCTTGCTGTCTGCTTCCTGGCTACCATGAGGTGAACACATTTCTCCATCCGTGCATTCCTAACCAAGATGTTCTGCCTCACCAAAGAACCAAAGCAACAGAACCAGGTGAGTGTGAATGAAACATCCAAGATAGTGAGCCAAAATTAAAATGATCATCTTTTAGTTTTCTTGGTCATTTTGTCACAGGGACTGAAAACTGATCAACACAGTTCCCACTAGGATTCACGGCAACCTCCTGTCCTCAGGTACCTCTGAGCTCACCTTCCTTGCTAGCTCCCCAGACTCTTATTACCTTTAAAATCTCAAACTTGATGGTGTCCCTTTGCCTCCATATGTAGCCCCTTGGAACAACTACTAGCATAAACAGGTTGAAAAGAAATATTAAGTAATGATAAGTTAGCACAGATCTCCTCCCAGCAAGCATATATGTACACATAGCAAGAGGATCTTTCTGGAAGCATTGACTCAACCAGAAGGAATGATTTCCAATGCTGAGACTGGCAGGTATAGAGGTTGGCCACTGGGAAACTTCTGTAAGGACAAATGTATGCGCCAACTCTCAGGTGACAGAAGCTGTCAACTGGGCTAGTGAGTGTCCTGGAACAGGGCTTTAAACCCTGTCCCCCACAAAGTGAAATGTGTCAGGTTCCCTGCCTGCTAAATTGTCATGGGGTTCCCACCCTAAACAACTCAAAGCCTAACAACATGAAATTATAGGAGAAGAAGAATTCTGCAGAACTGTCTGTGATGTACCCCTAGTCATGTGCTTGCAAATAGAAGCCAACTGAAATGAAGAAGTCATGCCTGGATGTCCTAGGACACCACCCACTTATCACACCCTAGCAGAAAGCATTGGCAGAGGGCAGAGATAAGGCATTGCCATGTTCAACTCTAATTTCTCCTCCATTGGAGATTCTCCCTGCTCCAAATACATGTGCTCAAAACCTGCAATGGCTGTGCCAAGATCCTCTTTCTAGGTCTCCCCAAGATAAAATGAGGCCAGAAGTACCACTCGATCAACAAGAGAGTTGTGCATAAGCAGACAAAGGAGAGCCTTGTGGTCTATTCTTAAGGGTGCAGGATTTCTAGAGAGAGCAGTACAAGAGGAAACTGAAAGACCCATGAGTCCCAGGTGTCGACCTGGGTATTCACAGCCTATTCCAACTGCACAGTGGCCGTCGGGAATTTAGTCTCAGCATCTACGTTGACTGAAGAAAAAGGAACATTTCATTTTTCAACTACTTTACATTTAAATTCCTGAAATCACCCTTGGAAAACATCAAAAGGAGAAGAGATCCTGGAGGGCACAAGCACACTGTTTCCTGTTTTGGTTGTAAGAGGCTGAGCATCGGTAGGCACAGCAAGAAGCTGCGTTTGCCAGGCAGTCTCTTATTGTTGCTGGATGTTTGGGTTCCCAGGGGCAGCATTCACGTGTAAGCTATTGCAGTGAGCTGCTGATAAATGAAACCTGGAAAGCTGAGCAGTGTGCACAGCATCGGAGAGGGACAGAGCCCTCTCTGACTCAGCGTGCATACAGCTGCGGGGATAATGTCCAGAATACAGAGGGGCGTCCACATGCACCTTCACCTTAAGCCCTCCTCAACCCATCAGCAATGGATGCCCTACGCTTGCTGCATTATTCCAACAGGCTGTCATAATCATTGAACTCCTAACCGCCTGTCGCTTATAACAGCACATCTGTAACAGCCAATCCAGTGTCCCATGTTAGAGGACACACCAGGAGGACAATCTCCGAATCTAGCAAGAATTGGTTCACATAACAGCTATATTAAAAAGTCCTTCACTGGCACCCTCCAGGCCAGGTTTTGGATGGCCAGTTTCTGTGCCCTCTGCTATTTTGCCATGGAACATAGAGCTAAAGTTTTTTTTTTAAATTTAATTAGGACATATTTTAGGACAGGGAAACTAGAAGCTTCATGGAAAAGAATTTACAATGTACTCTGAGCTTTACGACTACTTAGTGAACATGAAAAAGCTAATTTTCTCAAAATAGGGATGAAAATATAGTTTATTCAGGAACCTCGCCCACAGGGCGAAGGCTCAGCCCTCAAAAGTGCACACAGGGGCACTTGCGCGCGCGCACACACACACACACACACACGTATTCATACACGTGCACACACACGCACATGCACGCACACTCACTTCAGGTGCCCCATGTTGTTTTCATTTGCTTCTGACCACTTGACTATAAATCAAGGTTCCCTCCTTAGGTTCAATTAATTTCCCTGAGCAGATCATAGAACTCAGAGAGATCCATTCACCCACTTACTATATGATTACAAAGATGAAGAAAAAGGGCTGAGGAGATGGCTGGGCAGTGAATGGCACTTGCTTGCAAAGCCTGATGCTTCAATTCCCCAGCACTCACATAAAGCCAGATGCACAAAGTGTTGCATGCGTCTGGAGTTCAATGGCAGTGGCAGGAATCCCTGGGGTGTCCATACTCACACTCTCCTCTGCCTCTTTCTGTCTGTAAGTAGACAGATAGAGATAGATGATAGATAGATAGATAGATAGATAGATAGATAGATAGATAGATAGATAGATAGATAAATGATAGACAGACAGACAGATAGATAGATAAACATATTTGAAAAAAAAGATGAAGAAACACAGGGTGACATATGAGGGCAGAGTCATGGAATTCCCAGGCTCCTGTGAGCTTCCATTCACCTCCATGGGTTCCCCTATCTGGAAACGCTTTCAACTCTGTCCTTTGAGGTTTCTATAGGAAACCATTACATAAACATAGTTGCTAATAGACTGGATGGGAACTTAACAAGGCCTGTCTGTTTCGAATTTGGCTTCTCTCCCCAGGGGCACCTGGAATGAAAATTAATCATCAGTCAAAGAATTTGTTTTCAGATTTAAGAGAAAGCTATGGTGGTAGTCTGACTGTATGTCCCCCATAGACTCAGGTGTTTTATTAAAGTTTGTAACTTGGGTCTCCAGGCACCTGGATGGAGGAGATGGGGGACGACAGATCCTGGGGTCCAGCCCTAAGGTGTGTTTGAGGGTGGATCTAATTTCCAGCCCAAAGATATGTATAGATGTCTGATCTCTGGCGTGTGTGTGTGTGTGTGTGTGTGTGTGTGTGTGTGTGTGTGTGTGTGTTTTGCTTGTTTTGTTGGGATGTATGGAAGCAGCTTGTTCATTGAGGGAACTTCCTCCTGAATCTGGAAACATAAAATAAACCCATTCCTCCTATAAACTGTGTCTGGTTTGGATGTTCATCCCAGCAATGTGGAACTGACTACAACAGGTGTGGTGGTGGTGCTTAGTTTCTGTAACCTGCTGGAAGAAGGCAAGCCATACAAATTGGAAAGATGCAGACAAAATACAGATTTTACCAGAGTACACACAAGAAGCACTCGAAGGGCACATGGAGTAGGTTCTGTAAGGATCAGAGGGGCATCAGAGAATGAGAGTGGATGGAGATGGGCTTTGATGGCCTGGCTGCAGAGTGTGGAGTTGATTTTATGAATGGCAGTATGAGGGTGTGACTGGGCACCTGGGCTCTGGAGTGGGGCCACTTACCATGGTTTGACTCTCTTAAATTAGACTGTGCATCTGCTTATCAATGTTAAGCCTTGAATTCCTATTTCACACAATGGGAATAAGTGATACCTAGTCCCTAGATGGGCTGCATCTTAAAGTGTTCATGAGAAGTGTATGGACTGTGCCTGGCATTCAGTGGCATCAGCCTCTGTTGTCTAAAGTGTTGAAGCAGACGAATGACAGGACAGAGTGGTGTCTTAGATATTAGATTGTATTAGATATTAGGTGTATTAGATTCACTAAATAGCACATCAGAGTCACTCAAGTGGAAAAGGGGAGCCCAGGAAGTCATGTTGAACTGCTGTAACCTTCTGTACTCTAAGGAAGGATGTGGTGGGGGAGGGGAAGAGTAGGTAGGAAATGCTCTCTGAGACCAAGAGTGAGAAGTCTGGAGAGTCAGGCTATGAGAATGAGGAGTCACAGGTCTCTGAGCATGCTCCTGAGATCTTGAACTCACTTGTATAAATACATCCAGGCAGCCTTAAGCAGCTGATGCTGAAACACTAGTGACACTAACATTTTGATACAAGCCAAAGTAACATTAAGCCAGAGTGTTAGATCTTGGGCTTGTGTTTTACTATTGATAAGTCAACCAAAATTAAACCCAATATGATATTTGAAAATAAAAGGCCTGGGCTAGGAAGTATAAATATATTTTTATATCCAGAAGATTCTTTGAGCTTTTAGCTTCCTCTGAGAACCGTTTTAGTTTTTATTGCTTGGCATTTTTTCCCCAGAAACTCAGCCCAGTTTCACCAGGTGGTATGGCTCCCTGTCAGAGACAAAATGACAGAGTTTGGTTCTAAGAGCCCTGCAACATCACCCTGATCCTTGTATCTCTCTCTGCCTTACAGATACTTACCTGAGATCATGAACGATGGGCTGACCAACCAGATCAACAATCCTGAGGTGGAAGTGGACATCACCCGGCCTGACACTTTCATCAGACAGCAGATCATGGCCCTCCGGGTGATGACCAACAAACTGAAGAATGCCTACAATGGCAATGATGTCAACTTCCAGGACACAAGTAAGAACATCTTCACCAGCACCAGAAACTGACAAAGTGAAAAATGGTTATAGGAGATTGCTCTATATTCTTTTTCTTCTAGGAATATAATGGACCTCTTTCATGTTACCACAGTTTTCCCCAGTTTATGAAGCCCTTTGTAGTCTGAGTCCCAGTGTTTAAATTACTACTAAAATTGTAACTGCTCTTCATGAATAGTTTCAGTGGATTACATTGGGCCATATGAAAGCAAACATTAGGTTCATCTACCAATTGATTCTTTAATGAAAAAGTAACTAATGTTTTTATTTTCTCCTTTCTACATTTATATGTAAAATTACACAAAACTACTATCTGCTTCCTCCCAACACCACCTAAGGAAGAATTTTCTAGATAGCTCAAACAAGCTGGGCTAGAATCCCCATCAACTGTTTCTCTCTCCTGAACTGTTTTCTTGAAAACATTACAGACAGTCCCTGATATCCAGGACTCTCCTTGCTGCTCCTTGACTTTAGGATGGTGCATGGCATATATGTTCCACTTCAAATTTTAAATTTGGATCTTTTCCTGAGTTAGCAGTAAGTATAAAGTAGGATCAATCAAGCCACAGATCCCAATCAGCTCCACGATCACAAGGAAAAACACTCGACGTACCACAGGGTTCTGTGTCACAGGCTAGGATGCTGGCTAGGTTAGGATATTCAGCGCATTTCGACTGACTGTATTTTCAACTTATAATGAGTTTACTGGGATGTGACTTCATTGTAAGTGAAGAATCTATACTATCATTAATATTAAAGTCACTTGATGTATTAAAAATGTGGGCAGGAGAGGAAGTGGTGACTTCAACATGGGCGATGCTCTCACTGCTAGACTGACAACCTGTTCTAGGGAGATGGCCATAGACACTGAAGACACTCAAAACTCATCAGAGCAGAAATCAAGAGGCTGCAGAAAACTCTACATAAAAATAGCTTATAAGGGCTGGAGAGATGGCTCAGTGGTTAAGGCACTTGCCTCCAGTGCCTAAGGCCCCGGGTTCAATTCCCCAGTACCCACATAAGCCAGACTCACAAGGTGGTGGCCCTGGTTCTCGTTCTCTCTCTCTGTCTCACTCTCTGTCTCACACTTTCTGTATGTATCTCTCTGCTTGAAAATGAATAAATAAAAATTTTAAAAATAGGCTTATAATACACCTGCTAAGGCTCAGGGACGAGAGGGTGGAAAAGTTGTAAGAGCCACAGGCTGGGAAGGAGTATTCTGAGGCATTGTGTCCTGTCCCCCCCCCCACACACACATGCATACATCCTCAAAGAATGACTGCTGCATTCATAAGCCCACAGTGAAGACCAGTAGGCCCACTGAGGATAACCCTCAGTGGAACGGGGACAGGGGATGTGAGAAGACACGCAGGGAATGGGGCCAACACATGACTTGTTCATATAGTAAAGTTCATAATTAATTTTTAAAAGTTTTTTTTTATTGTGGGGAGCAGCAAGGGACCTGTCAGGAGGCTTCTTTGAGTTGATTTGAGAAAGAGAAATTTCGACTGCATTTTTGCTTCCCTATTCAGTTGTACACACATACAAACTAGACATTTGTGTTTGAAATACTGAGAGAAATCAGAATGTGATTCGGTAGTACACATGACTACTAAGGCCACAGAAACATAATAAGTAAATTAATGAACTAGTAAGTGAACAATCGGGAAATGAACTCTACTTGGGTTTTGTCTAAGTGTGGAGCTCAAAAGACAGGTGATTTTTGTGGGATTTCTTTTCTTTCCTTTTTTTTTTTTTGTTGCTGTTTTTTGGTGTGTTTGTTTTCTGTTCAGTGTGTGCCCTGAGATAATTCCTAAGGAAAGAATTCTTGAACATAGGGTGTGAAGTTGCCTGTGATTCTGCAATTTGGTCACTGAAGCAGAAGATGATGGCTGTGTGCTTGAATTAATGAGACAGAAAGAAACAAGTTCCAGATGGAAGACATTAAGTCATCTCAGCTCTGCCACCACCCTACCGAGCTGTCCCCTGAAGAAAATGTTTAATGCTTTCTTTCATTTTAAAGAAGTCAAAAATTAATTTTCTAAACGTAGGATAATTGCCACCCCAGTGGACTTCATTGCTGTCAAAATTCCCCGAACCATCCCATCATCTCTCTCTGTCTCAGCTAAGCCTCTTCCTCCTCCTTCTTCAGAAGGGAATGTTTGCACTAGGTTTTAGACCTCGCTGTTCCCTCCTTATTAATTAGCCTCATTTCCCCCCTTTGTCTAATCTGTGGGGAAAAAATGCCATCTTGCTTAGAGAATAAATGCTGGAATGTATACTTGAAGACACATATGTATTTGTTGATGCAACACCTTATTGCTTCTCTCTGGCCTAAAATGTTGTCTAATCTGGAAAGCTCAGGGGATGTTCAGGAAACAGAGCTCGTCCTCCATTTCCTCTCAAAAGAAAATAAAACTCAACAACAGAGGCCTGGAGAGATGGCTCAGCAGTTAAGGCACTCAAGCCTAACAACCCGGGTTCCATTCCTGAGTACCTACATAAAGCCAGATGCACAAAATATCCCATGCATCTGGAGTTCCTTTGCAGTGGCTGGAGGCCCTGGCACACCGCCCTCTCTCTGTCTCTGTCTCTGTCTCTCTCTCTCTCTCCTCTCTGTTTCTGTATCTCTCTGCTTGTAAATAAATAAAAATATTTTTTAAAAAATCAACAACTGTAAAGAGCATGCCTTGGTTCTACCCCAAGTGACAAATTTGAGTCTCTATTGTAAGATAGTGACTGTGGCATTAAGTATCTCCATCATTACCCTTCCTGCTTGTTACAGTTCCTTAAGTCGTCCGTCCCCCTGACTACCACCTGATTATATGCACTGTGACTCCCTTTCAGAAAGAGATTAAGGTCATTCTAAGTCACTTTAATAACATCTTTGTAAAGGTTTTTCAATGTCTTGCTCATGACACCTGGGTTCAGAATAAATCTCTTAGTAATTCTGATAGCTCTGAATTTAATTCATGGGCATTTTCCCCCTTGTAAAGGCCACTGATGATAAGGCAGAGAAGATGTGAAAACCTAGTATACAGTATATTCAAATGATCTTATCTGGTATTTAGATGTCCCAAGAAAGAGGAAGAGGAAGTGAAGAGTGTGTCATCTGTACCTACATAATTTTAAAATATGTTTTAAAAAATATTTATTTTAAGCAGAGAGAGAGAGAGAAAATATAGGCACACCAGAGCCTCTAGCCACTGCAAACAAACTCCAAATGCATATGCCACTTTGTGCATCTGGCTTATGTGGGTACTGGAGAATTGAACGCAGGTCCTTAGGCTCTGAAGGTAAGCGAAGCACCTAAAATGCTGAACCATCTCTCCAGCCCCTTGTACATACATAATTTTATTTATTTACATTATATGAAATCTAAGACCCACAAATGAGAGAAATCATATATGTCTTCCTGAGACTGACTTAATTCATTTAGCACGAATATCTCCAGTTGCATCCATTTTCCCACAAATGACATAACTTTATTCTTCTTATGGCTAAAAATAATTCTAGAATTATTTTTGATCCCTACTAGGTTGAATACATAGGTATGGTTTCCCCACATAGAGGGCTCAGTAAGTTATGGAGCCTTTTATGGATCCAAATCTTTGAGACAAAAGTTATCAAATATGAAGCAACCAGACACACATGGGAATAAAGTGAACTAAGAGGCACAGTAGGCAGATGCCACCCTAAGATGACGTATCATGTGGGCACCTGGGCGTCGGTTTTAAGCAAGGAAGGGCAAACTTTTTCTGTAAAAGGACAGATACGGTCTTTGTCACAACCGCTCTATTCATGTAGCATGAGCGCAACTGTAGACCGTGGGAACATGAACAAGGATTGTGTTCTCCTCAAACCGGAAGTTGGAATTTCACACATATATTCCTAATGATCCCAAATTAGTTGTTCTTAATTTGATTACTTTTCCTTAAGTTATTGGGCATATAAGCAACAGACTGTAATTTACCCCTGGCTTAATGGCAGATGCGATGAGAAAAAGTCCATCTCTGCACTTAGGAAGAACAAAAAAGTAATAAATTCTACGTTCTACAACTTTTTGCAGTTTCTCCTCCAGTTTCATACTTGAACTGCTTGATTTGTTTGTTTGCTTACTTTCCCTTAAAATGTCCTTTTTAAAAAATTCGGGAAGGTGAAATGGCATACCTGTAATCCCAGAACGTGGGACACAGAGACAGGAGGATCAACAAGTTTCAGGACAACCTAGGCTCCATAATGAGATCCTGTTTAAAAATGTAAGTCCCTTTAAAAGCATGATATTATCTCTGAACTCCAAAAAATGAAAGAATTTCTTAGTGTCATGTGAATACCGACTAGCAGAAGAAAAGTCTTCCTAATATCAACACATTATAACAGCCTAGACTTCACATGTTCCTTAAGCTGTTAACTCTGGCTGCCAATAAATGTTGTTCATCAGGACTAGAGAGATAGCTCAGGGATTGATCTGCTTTCCTGCAAAGCCTAATGACCCAAGTTCGAGTCCCCAGTACCTTGTAAAGCCAGATGCACAAAGTAGTGCATGCATCTGAAGTTTGTGTGCAGTGGCTAGAGGCCCTGGTGTGCACATTCTCTCTCTCTGTCTCTCTTCTCTCTGTTTCTCTCTGCTTGCAAATAAATAAATAAAAATATTGATTAAAACTACATGATGGACTGGAGAGATGGCTTAGTGGTTAAGGCATTTGCCTGCAAAGCAGAAGGACCTGAGTTCGTGTTCCCCACTACCCACATAAATCCAGATGCACAAGATGGCCCATGTGTCTGGAGTTCTTTTGCAGTGGTTGGAGGCCCTGTTGCAACCATTCTCTCTCTCTCTCCCTCTCTCTCAAATAAATAGAATATTTGAATAAATAAATCAAACTATACTGTGCATCATTCCTTCTTTCCATACAGTCCACTGGCCCATCACAAACCTGTTGGGGCAGGTGAGTAAACCCTGGATGGGGAGTTCCTGCAATACCTGGCCCGTAACTGTAGTGTGATTTGCCTCCATCTCTTCCTTCAGTGGGTTCGGTGGGTTCTAACTTTGCTTTCTGGTCTTCCCCACCAGGTGACGAATCCAGTGGCTCAGGAAGTGGCAGTGGGTGCATGGATGATGTGTGTCCCACTGAGTTTGAGTTTGTCACCACTGAGGCACCAGCCGTTGACCCTGACAGGAGAGAAGAGGACTCTTCTGCAGCCCGGCTGGGCCAGTCGTTGCTGTCCTGGTCTTTGGTCTTCATGGTCTTAGCATTGCAGAGACTGAGCAGATAATCCCAGGTTTATGGTCAAATGAAACTGCATTTTAGCTATTCGAATGGCCAACTCCCTTCTTTTCTTACACTCTTGGACAATGGACTATGCCACAAAAACTTACCGTTTTCTATGAGAAGAGAGCAGTGTTGTGAATCTGCCTCCCTTTTTGTTTTTCCAAAGAGTACCGGGTGCCAGATGAACTGCCTCCTCTTTCCTTCAGCTCTCCGTGGGGACCTTGTTTATTCCAGACAGAATTCTTACTCGAATCTTTCGTACCAGGAGATTTTCTTATCTTCATTTGCTTTTATGCTGCAAAAAGGAAAGGAATCTCACATTGTAGGGTTTTTGTTTTCCCCCCATTAGAAAGAAAGGTAGGAAAAAATACTTTCCTTTTAAAATCAGGCCAAACCCCAAGACAACTGCATTTTCAAAGAAGCAACCAGAGAGAAAGAGAGAGAGAAAAAAGGAATTTTCATGCTGCGGGTAAAGTAGTGACACCATCTCCCAGGATAAGCTTTTCTGAGACAAACCAGGTTTACAAAATGCTTATGGGGAGAAAGATTGAAACAATTTTCTTAATGTAGTGTAACACACTGTTGTCCTGGAGGTATTGTCTTGCACTTTGCCCACACAATACCAAATTAATTTGGAGGTACTGATATCAAATTGACACATTTTAATAGAGAGCAAACTTACTACAACTCAGCACCTCTGTCACCTGCCCAATTTCCAATTCAGTCACGTTGGCATCTTTCTTAATTCCCTTCATGTCTGACCATTGTATCCAATTGCAAAGATTCTTCTTAAGTACCTCATAGATGCCTCCATTGGGTCTTCCTTCTCCCAGGTCTCGGTTGAAAATCACCTTCAAGGAAACAATCTCTGCTTTTGCCATGAGTTTGACATGAATTAGACCTTGCCGACCCCTCCCCTAATAAGAATTCTTTTGCTGAAGTGACAATTTGCTCTATACATGAGTTCTCATTTTAACTCTGCTTTGAGTCAATCAGTTCTAGCGTCACAGGGGCATTCTCTTACAAAAGAACTTACAACTACAAAGAAGTCAAGACAAAAATAAACACTATATATAGATATATATATAGTATTGACATGGAGATTTCTTTCACTTTTTTAGTCTTAGTATGACCATCTATTTTTATATCTATATATTATATATATAAATCACAGATTTTAACTTCTTAATTCCAAGCTCAGGGTTGACACACCTTTGTAACAAAAATGTTTTGTCAACCAACTCTTCTTGTTTTCTGATGCTCAAAGAAGGGATTCCGCCAGCGACCTGTGAGTGCCAAGAAGCAAGAGAGAGAACTTTTTACGTATCTAACTGTCCATCTATTCCAAGTTTGCCAGGGCACACCCTTTTCCCATGAGCTTCCTTGGTCCCCAGTGCTCCAGACTGTCCTGAGCTCATGGGATGAGCCCTGGGTGTGTAAGACTTTATCAGTGATAGAAGCTGTGTGTGACAAGAACAGCGTTCATGAAAACCATCGCTTTCATGTATAACACCTTTGGCCTAGGATTCCGGTTTGGCACTTGGATAAAGGAGTTAAAGTTAAAACGCCAGTTGAAATCCACAGCCTGGTCTATTCGTCAAGTTAGGCCCAATTCTCACCCTGGCAGAGAGAAGCAAAATGAACCAAACTGGGGTTTTATGAATACAGTTGGCTATCCATGTGTTTCTTGGTTTTTGTGATGCATTTGGAGTAAGGAAATGTACTATTTCAAGACATCGTAATATGCCAGTCACGTTTTAACTAACTCATTGACAGTATTGACATATAAATGGATATTTTTTTCTTGATCTTTGCTCTCATCAAAATTAAAATTAGTTATTGATTTAGCCATCACATTTAAGTAGAAACACATGCGGCACAATAGTATTAAGGATATTTGAGCACTTTTGTAAAACAGAATGTAGTTACAAGCATGATTGCCACTTTATGCCTGACGAGATATGAAATGTAGGATTCTGAGAGACTTGGGTGACATCTTTCATTCAAATCTTTGGGACATTAACACTTACTGTATTTCCACATTGCATACTTGTAGAAAAACATCCATGTCGCGGCCAACCTTTGGATTCTTAACAACACACACGTAACACATCTCTATGAAGGACCAGTCATCTATGTTACTTATTTCATGGTACGTTCAGAAACCAGTATTGTTTTCTTCAACAATTAAGGTGCAATATAAATTTCCTCAACCTTGATTTTCCAGAATAGTTGAATAATAACTTGTTCTTATGGCTTTAAACACCCAATCTTTTTTCCCAAGTATTTCCACATTGAAACACATCAGGATAACATATTTTTCCAGTACTTTGACTCCCCCAAATGGTTTTGTGCATGTGTATGAAAAACCATTATATTAATGAATGTGAACCCATGTTCTGTACACACTAATCACACAGATAATATATACACGCTTGCTTCATTTGTTTCATATCGATAATATTCCTATTAATGAGATAAAGTGATGCATATGAGCCAGGCAGAGAGCTGAAATGACGATCAGTTAACGATGCCACACCAGTCACCCTGCATGGACGTGGCCAAAATATTACTCACCTGCACTCACTTCTTCGTCCTCACCCTACTATGGTATGATTTTTCACTCATTTAATAAGATTTTTTTTCTGTCCCTCGGGCATTTCATTGAGTTATCCCTTTTTAGTAGTTTGGAATTCTCCTCCCAAGTTAATTTTCTGCTTTCAATATAGTGACAGGGGATGCAGTCATGTTCCCTATCTCTCATCACCTGCCCTCATTTGTTGCGATGTCCCCCTAAGTTTTGCAATCATGTCATGACTTATGTTATGAGTAGAGAATCATGGGATCCCTGGAATTGGACACTCGAAATTGGTGGGCAATGCTCATAACTGCAAACACTTAGCTTATTGAAGTGCCTCTATTTACATGTTCTTTAGTTATAATATGTATTTTTCTAACAGAAAAAAACACGTCTGTAATTGATGTATATTATACTTTGTATACGTTACAGCAAAGGCTAAACAGAAGCTAAAGTCTTCAGCAGAGAAGAATTGCAAATTGATAAACAAAAGCTGCATGGTTCTGTGTTGAGGAATAGCCATGAGACAGCCTTCTGTCATTGTAATGAAGGCCACGTTGGCACTTTGATCGTAGGTATCACTATAGTACTACAGGTCTGACTCCCTTACAGTGATTTACCAAATAGGCCAGTGACTTGTGTCACCTGCTTTAAATGTAAGGGATAGAAAATACTATTTTGTCTACACCGCAAAACATTATAATTCATTGACAAGCAGCAGTAAATTAAAACATAACATTCTTTAAATCAAACGCATTGGAAATATTATTAGATGCAGAACCATAAAATTCAATTTATATTCTCTGCTACAGACATTAGCCTTCTTTAATTCTTTTGCCATTACATACATGTTTTGGCTGAAGACTGAACACCAACTAAAGTCCCCAAGGAGGAATAAATCTTAGCAAATTCCTGAGTTGTGATTCATTTATTACCTCTCTTTGCAAAGCTAATTATCGGGTGAGTTGATTTTAGGTACCAGTGTTAACAAATGCACGTTTGGACTTACCCAAAACTTGCATAAATTCAAGTTTATTCTTTGACCTACAGTCACTAATAGATATTTTGATTTTAAAAAATTAGCTTTGCCACCAGAAGAATAAAGGAGACCATAACTTATAAATTTGCATTGTGTTCCTCCTTGTGGAGACAGTAGCCAGTGTTTAGTTTTAGGCCAATTTATACAAACAGAGTTTTGATTTGTACGTATCCTGGAGACTTGCTATGTCATGGTTTACTACAGCCCAGACTCAGCTTAGCATGGGGATACTGGGACTTCATTCAGAGTGGAGTAGATACTGGAATCTTTGCCATTGCTTTATACTGGGGAGCTTCCATGAGAAGCACCTAAGGATGGAATCACAGTGCAGTCTCTGTGCATATACATAATATATATGCAGGATAAATGTGTGCACCAATCAAACTGAAAATTTTTAATGTGACTGTCAAATGACTATTATTTGGGTTGAGATTTTTTTTCATTTCTGATTTGGATAGAAAATTGCTATTAATCTTGTATTAAAATAGTTTTAAAAAATCTGCCAGTGCCCTTTCTGTATTTTCTCAGTGATTGCTTTAGTCTACATTTCAGAGCTTTTGAATTATTTGTTTTGTGGACATTCCTTTTAGAAGCTTTAATACTGAAAAAGAACACACCGCATCGGAAATTATGGACTGTCAGAAATGGAGGAAGATTCCATTTCTTAAATGTGTGTGGATAGAAGTACTGCGTGCTAACCGATTGCGCCACTGGAGCCCCTTAAATGTGTGTGGAAAACATCAGATCCTTCTAGTGTATTGGTTTTTGTGAAGACAAAATTTAGTGTCTTATACCTAATGTCAATCCATGCAAACATGGTCAGAAATTGAAGCTATATGTAAAAGGACTGCCCACTTCCAAGTTTAGCAAGCTAGAAATGTATATCCCTCTAAAGATTCATTTAACACTATTGAACTCTGCCTCTATGATAACCCTGGGTGCTGTGTCATGGGATGCCAGAAACCACCAGTTGAAAATTAATTATTCCTCAACGCAGTTAACTTTGGTTATCACAAATCCATCATTTCTTTCAACAATGCTCTTTGAAGGGCTGGGGAGAGAGCTCAGTAAGTGTATACAGTACATGCCTTTCAATCACTAGAACCTGAGTGTGATCACCAATACCCACATGCTGGTAATACAACACTGGGGAGGAAAAGACAGGGGGATCCCATAGGATCTCTGGCCAGTCACTCTAACTTTGGCTGGTTCCAGGCCAATGATAGACCTTGTCTCAAAAAAGTTGGCAGCAACCAAGGATGGACACCTACATTGGTTACTTTTCTCATTGCTGTGACAAAATAACCTGATAAAATTTAACTTAAGGAGGAAAGAGTTTGTTTTATCTTACAATTTATGGGTCCAGTCCATCATGGCAGGGATGTCATAATGGCAGGAGCCTGATACAGCCAGTTACATTGCATCCTCAGGAATCAGATCAAGATGAATGCTGGTGCTCAGCTCTCTCCTTTTTATTCACTGAGGAACCTAAGCCCATGAAATGATGCCACCCACGGTTAAGGAGGGTCTTCCCACCTCAAATAGCCTAACCTAGAAACTCCCTCACAGGCATGCCTAGAGAACTGTTTCCTCCATGATTCTAGATCTATTCAGGTTGACAGCAGTGAATGACCATCATGAATCCACCCCTTTTAGCTGACATCCAAAAGTACCACGTTTAAGCCATAATCTTCTACCCTGTGTCCCCATAGGCTCATGGCCTCTCATAATGCCAAATGCATGCTGTCCAATGTAAAAGGTCCCCATACTGCCAGTTTTAGTGGCACACTCTGGTAGGGAATGTTGCCATAGTCTTTAACAGTTCCAGCACTGTTGAAAAGTGTTAAGCTCAGACCTCTTCTGAGAGTCAAAGCAGTCACAACCGTGAGCTCCTATAACATCAAAAAGCAGTGGAAATATATAATGGCACAGAGTAAATACCCCCATTCCCAAAAGGAGGAATGGGTACATAGAAAGTAACAATTAGACCAAAGCAAGACTGAAACCCAGTAAAGCAAACATCAAATCCTACACCCCATGTCTGGTGTCTCAGGCTCACTGTGGAATCATTGGGTTCCAAAGAGCTTAGGTAGCTCTGCCCTCCAGCTCTGACAGGTGCAATATACATAGCCTTTCTCTTCAGCCAGATCTACTGTATACATGCAGTTGTCCTAAGTAGATATCCTGTGGTTCTGGCCTCTCTAGCTCCTAGGGTATCTATTGCAAGTAAGGCTTCACCTTCTCAGCTTCACATAATAGCCTCTTTCAGCCTCCTTGCAAGAACTGTGACCTTCCCCCATATTGCCTATCCTCAGCAACTTTCCTGTAACACAGACTCCTTCCTCAATCTTGTATCTTTGATTCATGCAAAACCAATACCATATGAACAACATTGTCAAGTTCTTCTGTAAGCTTAGGATGGAGCCTGGCTCCCTTGGACCACAGAAACACTTCCCTAAGCAGTTTTTTCATGTCGGGATTCCCTTCAGTGGCATTCTCAGTTTAGGCTGGATCCTTTTAAATGAATTTGCATTTTCAAAAGATGGTGCCTTCCAAAGGTTGAGGTCTTACCCTCAGGAAACTTTTCCTCTTGTCCCAGTGTAGTTCAGGAAGTTTCCCTTTAACAGTCACAGCTGCTTTCTTAGCACCTGCCATGTTGGTAATTTTAAACCTATTCCTTTCTTTGTCAAACTTCACATTTTTCCATTTCTTCCTTTTTTATTCACTTAATTGACAATCTTCACACTTGAACATGATGTAACATGATCATAAATACTCTTAGCCCCTGTTTTTTTTAATTGTTTAATTTGTTTAATTGTTTTTTAATTAATACCTTTATTATGAATAAGTACATACATTATTGTGGTACCCTGCTAATGGGGCATGGAGGAAGTAGGGTTCTGCTGAGTCTGGCAGGCTTCTGGGACCGTCTCCTGATAAGGAAGTTGAGGCAAAGTCCGAGGGCCCCTGTAAATCTTAGCAATCCTGAAAACTCCACCCCCAGGCAGGCCACAGCTGTCCCCTGAGATAAAAGCAAGCAGTTCAAAGCCTAACTTAATCCAGCTGCAATAAACAAACCTAAACAACAAGGTTACATTTCCTCTGCTAACATCACCATTCTATCCATGTCTGTATCCATATATAGAGTGACGTAGCCCCCTCAATTTATCTATGCAAATTAGGTATCCAAAGGTTAATGGCCCCTACCAATCAAACTCATGAGATGCCCACAGATCTTGCTTCCTATGCTTCTACCTCTGACTTTTCTCTATATAAGCAACTGCTATCTATACAATAAACTGCCCACTGCCGCATTCTCCCAAGAGTCTCATCTCTCGTTCGGCTCACAGCTGTTCCAAGCCACTGCTCACCCAGCTCCCGTGGGTGAACAGGGAGTTGATGCGTGCTGCGACTCCCTAAGTAACCCATGGACCCAGACATTATATGAACAAATCTTGTGAATGTATCCCCATTTCCCTCCTTTCTGTTCCCTGCCCACTGGGGTCCTTCCTCAGTGTGGATACTGGATCTGTCCATAGGTCTTAACCCTTTCTTCCCCTCCTCTCCTTTCCCACTAAACTTCTTTCCAATTAGTCCCTCTTGATTTTTGATGAAATTTTTTGCCTACCTCCATCATCCATGTAGAAATGTTGATGAGATCAATATTGTTTCTTCCTCTTCTGAACTATGACAGCTGCTCAGGAGAAAGGAAGTCTTGAGCTTATTTCTGGCTTGAATTTTCAGTATACTCTACCAAGTGCATATGATATCTTCAGCAATAGAATCTTACCGTCTAGTTCTGGTGGGAAATCAAGAGCTTTGGCAAAGACCTGCATTGTTTGGAGAGTCTCAAGCCCTCTCTGACCAGCAGACAACTCACTGGGAGGCATCCCACCCTGGCCCTGGGGTTTTCCTATAACAAACTTTAGCGTCTGAAAGCAGCACTATCACCCTCATAGGAAGTTTTTGCCCCAACTGGAGCTCTAGAATAATTTTTAATTAATTTCCTAACAAAGAAGTGGTTTTGTTTATGTCTTTTTCTTAACCTCTTTAGTTGTGGTTAGCTCTCCCTTAGCCACTCCTCTCCTGCATCCCCTTCCCCTGAGCCCACCTTAGCCTTTCTTTTGACAGTATTCTGCATTTCTGCTTACACGTCTATTGTCCTCTCTTCTTAAGCCCTATTCCCCCAACCTACCAATCCTTATGACTCTTTTCTTGGATAAGGAAACCATCAACCTCATCAAGAGACACTCTGAAGAATGGGTAAAAATCTTCACCAGCTATTTATCTGACAGAAGATTAATATCTAGAACAAAAAAAAACTAAAAAAATCTAAACAATAAGAAATAAATGACCCAATCAAAATATACACTATGGAACTGAACAGAGAATTCTCAAAAAAGGAAATGCAAGTGGCCAATAAATTTTTTTTCCAATAAATTTTTTTTAAATTGTCAACCCTTTTTTACACAGGGAACTGCAAATTAAAACTACTCGGAGAGTCCACATCACTCTAGTCAGAGTGGCTAGAATCAAAAAATAAAATGACAAGAACTGCCAGTGAGGTTGTATGGAAAGAGGAACCTGTATTCACTGTTTATGGGTGTGTAAACTAATATAGTCATTTTGTAAATCAGTGTGGAGGTTTCTCCAAATGCTGAAATTAAATTTGTCATATGAACCAGCTATACCACTCCTGGGCATATACCCCTAAGAACTCTGTGTTTTACTATACTTGATCATCCATGTTTATTGCCCTTTCTACTCACAATAGCTAGGAGGTGGTTATCAGCCTAGATGTTATCAACTGATAATAATTGGATAATAAAGGTGTGGTACATATACATGAGGGAGTTTTATTCAGCTGTAAAGAAAAAGGAAATTAGCTGGGTGTGGTGGTGCATGGCTTTAGTCCCAGCACTCAAGAGGCAGAGATAGGATTGCTGTGAGTTCAAGGCCATCCTGAGACAACAGAGTAAATTCTAAGTCAACCTACCTCAAAAAAGAAAAGAAAATTGTAAAATTCACTGGAAAATGAATCTGGATTAAATCATAATAGGTGAGGTGACCCAAGCTTAGAAAGACAAATGCCGCATGTTCTCACTAATATTCAGATCTCAACTTTGAATCTTTCTGCTTGCTCTCACACCAGATCTGAATAAGGGGAGTAGGAGGTGACCATGGCATAGCCTGGATGTTTTTTCTTCTCTTGAGATTTCCTCTGACAAACAAGTTAGTTCATGACTTTTTTAACTCAGTCTCACTTAAAGTTCTCAGGACAGGAGCAGAATGTAGCCCAATGCTTCGCCAAAATGTTTCCTGGATGTCCTCACCGCAGGTACTGATGGAATCTTTGTTTCACTCTGAAACCTCATGTTCCACACCTCTGTTATCTGCATTTCTCTCAGCATTCTGATCTTGCCAACTCCTACCAGAATCGAGCTCGATTTATAGCATTTGGGCCTTTGTAAACCAAAGTTTCAAACTCTCCTGCATTCCTCCTACAAGCCAGTTCCAAAGGCCTATGAATGGCATGATCAGGTTTATCACAGCCACACCCCCACTCCTGGTACCACAGTCTGTATTAGTCTCTGAAGGATCAGACTTATAGAATGAATACTCATTCTAAGGAGAATTTACTGGAGTGACTTACACGATATAGCAAGGGTAGTACAAAATAAACCTCTGTGGGCTGGAGAAGCTGAAAGCTTGATAGCTGCTCAGCCCACTTTGTCCATGAGGCTGGATAGCACATCAGTCCTGATAATGATGAAAGTATCCCAGGAAGTATCCCACTAAAAAGCTGGTGGTGGTGACTGAAGATTCAAAGTTTCTCTTTATATTTTTCTCCATATGTATGCGTGTACATGTGGTAAGTGCATGCATATGTTCATTGTGTGCAGGTGCACATGCATGCAGGTGCACAGGAATACTTGTGTGCTTGTATGTGGATTCCAGAAGATGACATTAGGTGTCTCTACCATTCTCTTCCTTATTTAGTGAGACAGGTTCTCTCAGTGAACATAAAACTCTCTTGCTTGTATCAAGAATCCCTTGTCCCCATCTTCTGAGCACTGGGATTATAAGCACAAATAACCATGCCCTGTAATGACATGGGTATTAGGGACCCAAACTCAGGTCCTCTCCCTTGTGTGGCAAGCACTTTATTGAATGAGCCAGATTCCCAGCTCAAAATTTTCTCTTTAGACATTCATAAAGGTGAATGTGAAGTTAAGGAAAAGTCTGCCTACAAAATTCCACCTTTTTCCTTTTCTTGGCACACCTTATATTTGCCTAACACAACTCACCTTACAAGGGGCTCTCAGATTCATTTCAAATTCATTTTCCTGTCATGATCCTCACCACACTTCCTTCCATGAAACAGGCAGGAGTTACTGTCCTTACTCTACAGAACAGAGAAACCATCTTACCTGGCTCCAATTGATCATCTTTCTTTTTCTTTCTTTATTATTTTCTTTGTTTCCTCCCCTCCAACAAGCCAAATCCTAAGGATTGGAATATAAATCATCCTGGTTCCTATCAACCTCTTAATTTGTGGGATCAACTCAGCCATTCAGTTGTAGGAACCCGATAGCCAATGCTGAAGTTGAATCTGGAAGAATGACACCCAATGGTCTTGTGATTCCTCAAGCTCTAAATCATACATTGTGACTTGTCATATACTGAGTTCCTAAAGGTGGAAAATAAGATATCCTTATAATAAAGTAAGCCAAAAAGTTTTATTGAAGACATGATGAAAAGCTTGTTAGTTATGCAGGAATGACTTTATTTAGTTTTTGTCTATACAACTGCATATAAATTATCATGGGAAGGGTATTTTTATAGAGCCAAAGATAAGTGTGGGTTCTGTACATATGTTTGTGCCTCAGCATAAACTTTTTCTTATTTGTTCATTTATTTAAGGAAAAGTGAAAAACTATATATCAGGCAGTATATATTTGGACAGAGAGTTTGAGTCAGGAGAACTAGGCAAGCAAGATGGCTTTCTCTAGGAAATGATGACAACTGCTCTTTCCTATGCCTGAAGTGATTCTCTGAAGGAAAGGTTTGATCTTCCTCACCTATGCCTTAGGAACAATGAGGTTATAACTTGGGCTGTCACAGGAGAAGGTAAAAGGAATAAATAAGAAAAGTCTTACACCTTTGAAACCTGTGCTAGGTTTGCTATTTATCTCATCGTTGCTGACCAATGTCTTCTGTCTGACTGTAAGTCAGAAGCCACATGTCCCATATTGTCTAAGATGGTCCCAGGCACCTTCTGTCCCAGGATAACGGTCATCTGTATCCTATTCACTCTTCACATTGTCCTCAGTTTGAGAGATAAATTATATGGTCACTTTAGGTCTAATAATGGCCATTTACAAGATCCATTTACATTCAAACATATATGATACCTTGTAATTTTTCAAGTCACCTACTCAGCTGAAGACATGCTAGGCAATTTTAGTCAACACTAACTTCTCTACTTAAATATACCCTGCCTACTTGTATTGAAAGCACTTGTAATCAGAATCACGAATCCATAACCAATGCTGATATTGTCAAGTACACCACACTTGGAACATGACCTCAGAGAATTGGCCTGTCTGCATTTTGGCATTTTATTTTCTGGCTATGTCCATTAACAAAAACCTTTGATAATTGGAGTTGTCCTACAAGTTATGGTTTGCTTCCATTTGTGGCTATAGAGACATGTAATCTGAGGCTCATTTCCTCTATTTGCCAATCTTAGCTGTCCCAGAACAACTGTAACATTCTCTTCTGTGTTTTGAGTCACATGGAGGATTAATTTCTTAACCCTAGTTACCAAGTTGGCCATATGTACCCGAGGTCTTCTGTGTCAAAACTCTAGCGCACAGTACATATGATGTTTGCTTCAGGTGATGCCAACGGTTTCCTATGTATTATATTACATGGAACACGCCTTTCACTCCCACTCAAATGCAAGAATATAGAGAGTATCAAATTATCAAGCTAATAATGAGAACACTTCACAGGATGTCATTCCCAAGTTCTATCCATTCAGTTATTATTTTTAATAAGCTATTTACAACTGCCACATAATTCCTACATCAATGTCATAGAACTCTTGTGATGTTCTGTTTATCATCTGGGAGGGTATGTTCAAAAGAGAGCAAGTGTGATGTAAAGAATGTCACCACTTGGGCCAGGGAATGTCAGCAAAACATTTGCTAAATGAACATGAGGACCGGAGTTTAGATTCCCAGCACACGAATAAATACCAAGTAGGTGTGGCAATCCACTTGTAATCCCAGTGCTGGGGAGGCAGATGAAGGAACACCAGGGCAAGCTGGCAGAAACGGCAAATTCTGGGTTCAAGTGACAGACCCTGACTAAATAAGTAAAATGGAAAATGATTGAGGACGATATTTGATGTCAACCTCTGGCCTCCACAAGCATGCACCCACACGAGGACATGCGTACATACATGCATACGCACAGACATGAATAAAAGAACAGTTTCTGCTCAAAGCCAAAATAGAAAATAACGCCTTTTTGGTTGGCAGCACTGTAAAAAAAGAAATTATCTTTTTATGAAGTCATTTAGCCTTTTATAAGGTAGCTCAGTCTTTCTTCTGTAACATTATATACTCCTAAAGATTTTTTTTTGGTTTTTTAAAAAATTTATTATTATCATTATTATTATTTAGAAAATCTGTATGGACAAATCACGAGTCAGTACCACCATTTCCCTCCTCCCTGCCCCCATTCCACTGAGGGCCCTCCTCTGTGCGATTGCTGGTGTGCACCATGGGGTTGTGGGCTATGAAATGTGAGGGCAGCGGTCAAGTCAGTGGAGGGAGGGAGTAGGCAATGCCTCTGGATAGTCCCTCCCACCTGACGGTTCTTCCAATGCTTCCACTCCCTCTTCTGCAGATTTCCCTGAGCCTTGGTGGTTTAAAGTCTATTTCAGTGCTGAGCTCTCAGCAACTTCTGGATTTCTGCTTTGGTATGTTTTGAATATCCTCAGTGCCCATCACCATCGCCCTGGTGCAGGTTGTCAGGCTCACCAGGGAA
>PVHP010024391.1:0-26615 GCA_004024765.1 Zapus hudsonius | reverse complement strand
CGCATGTGTGTAAATACAAATACACCCACAACTCGTTGAACAAATGAAGGCTTAGGATGATTCATGAACTTGACTGCATACTGAGTGAATGGTGGAAGAGGCAACAAACCCTAAGGTCTGGTTCAAGGGCATGAGTTCTTAAGGACTTACTTCTCCAATGTGGAAAAAAGGCTTTCCTGATCAAAACAGAACAAAACAAAGCAAATAAAGAGAACCAAATAGCTAAAGGAGTGCAACTTGAATGGGACCAAGACATTCTCTGGATGTTTCAGAAAACCGCTCTGCCTAATTACCACTGCCGTCTATTTATGTTCCATGAAGAAAATGAGTTCTCAGACAGATGGAAGAGTTCAGTGGAGGGGACAAGTGTCAAAGTATGGAGCCTGTGTGAAAGAAAGGGCAAGCGTGGCACATAGAGCAAATACTTGCAAAAATATGTCAGCAAGATAGCAGACAGGTGACTGGCATCCCAGAGTCCACATGATGGGAACCACCATGGGAAATGGAGAGAAGTGATGAAAGACAGACGACAGGTGAACAAAACTGCTGTATCTTTGACAAGAAGTCTGTGCGGTGACATCGAAGAAGTGACTCATGGTGCTGTAATTAGGTAGAATGTCGGGAGTTATAGTTCATTGGCAGAATAAAAATCTCTAATAACCTAGCTAATTAATATCATGCAAATTTTGGAGAAATATAATTTTATGATGAGTACTCAATAGGACCTAAGTACATTTATGAATATATATATATATACATATATATATGTTTTCCCCTCATAGTTTAGAGGTTTAGAGCTAGAACAGGTAGTCAAGGGAAGACGAGAATTGAGAAAATATGTCCATCATGAAATAAAGTTGAACATTAGCAATATGGGTTTTAGTGTTAGGATGACATATTTTCTTGAGGAGTTATAAAACAGTATTTCTGCTACAGTGTGATAATGATTTTCTAAGAAGCATTATCCTGCGTGATTTGCAAAAATCATGTCTAATAAATAACTTAATGGAAACAACAGAATAGGGATTGGCCATTTGAGCCTGCACACAAGCTTATAAACAATGCAGAACCAAAAAGAAGTAACCTAATGATTAATCCTAATTAAGAGAAAAGGGTGCAATACTCTTATAGAAATAATGCCATGGTGAATTTGGTATTCCCTGGGGGTGAGTAGAGCATGGTCCATGCAAGAGAAGCTGCTTTGTTGGAAAGAAAGAACAATGAGAGAAATTGCTGATGGAGAAAATTTTCGGTTTTGCAAACATTGCACTAAGGGAGGAAACCTTCTGCTGCACATGTCCCAGACAGTGCATGGCATGGTGGGCTGGGGACAGTGCTGTCTCTTTGCTTGCTTCCTGCTGGAGTGAGCTGCATTATGCGGTTTTGCTCAGCTGCTGTTTCCCACTGAATAAGATGGTAAAAGTGTGTATGAACCAAGGTAACTTTTGCATACAAGACGCTCCTTTTTCTATCTCTGCCAATTGATCAACCAATCAATAATCATCACTCAGAATGTTCTGAGCCTTTCCTTCCCAGTGCTCAGAAGACTGATTTCACCTCTTTCACCATGGCACCTTAGAAATCTCTCACTTATTTTTTTCAATCAGTCGAAGCCATTTCTCATGACTTTTTGCCTTTACTGTTGACTCTAAGGGTACAAAAAATGTTGGCAATTTCCAGATTTAGAAATATTAGACATAAGTATTTTCAATTTAACATTTAAAATATTTCCCCCAATATTCCTGACTATAGTAAAATCAGTCTCTACATTAAAAATCCTTAAAATCTAAAATACATATTTAGCTCATGAAAATGCAGTAAACACCAGCGATTGCCTCCTTTGTTTTGAACGAAATTGCTGTTAGGGTTTGTTCGTTTCTATTTTTATACTGAATAGTAGGTTATAGGAATTTTTATTGCATTCCGCTTTCTTAGTATTGATAGAAATTGTTTTGAATAAAGAATTGCTTCTCTCAATATAGGTTAATTATTTCTGAGAAGTTGTCAGATAAAATGATGACAGGATTATGATTGTTCTGTGTGGCTTTTAACATATTTAACATGGGTAGCTGAGGTAATTAGAATGAAAAGAATGCTCTTTTATTTAATGAATTAATGGAATGGGCACCCAGGAACCGCACTGTAAAAGTTCAACATAAGCTGCTGTTATCTTTTTCCATAAATCACCTGAGTGAGTCTGTGATTTCATAGGCAGTGAGGTAATAATGTCTTCTTGGCCTCGTCTTTTATCTTCTGCATTCAAGTTACATGCACACACTCATTTGATGTACAACTTTACTTTTAACTTTTTTTAATGAAAGATGCAACATAAATTTATTCTAAATATGCACTTGACAATATGGAATCAAATTTAATTCACCGATGTGCAACCTTGCATGTGATATCTGAAACCAGAAATTGTCAAGTGGTATATCAAAAAGGTAAATTAGCATTTGCTCAGTGAACCTAACCTGACAGATGGGTAGGAAGTGGGTTGCTCTCCCTGAGAAGAGACTAAATATATTATAATTTGGATGTATGTACAAACCAGATAAAGATTTTCTAAAAGAACCTTTAGCGCCAAACCTATTTCTTTACACTCAGAGTAATTAGTTGAGTCCACCGTAACTCACTCCATTTTACACTTCTATGAATTGTTTGCAAAGCACCTGTTCATGGAAATTATCCTATGAGGGTTGTGTTTTGGAGAATATACTAATATCACAAAATTATGTTACTAGTAGTAATGGTACTAAGAAGAATCGTGCTAGCAGTCAGTTATCAGCATACTATGTGCCAGGCATTATTCAGGTACTTAACATGTTTTCTCTCTGTCTTTCTGTCTGTTTGTCTATCATGCACACGCACTCACACACACACTACCATCCAGTCACCCAGCGACAACTGACAGCTGACAAATGAATTAGTGGCTTGATTCCTGAAGACACAAGGGACTTAACAACTGAAGGGCCATCTGAAACAGGATGGCTTGAGCCAGACAAGAGCTGGGCAGTGTTGGGAGGAGAGAACATCCTGAGCAGCCCTGGGAGAAGTGTTGGAGGCAAACACCCAGGAAAGGAATCTGATTTGGACAGAGGAATGGAGTTTGTATTAGGCGGGAAGTGATGAGAGAGACTGAGGACGAATGCTAAGATAAGGCTGTGGCGAAAGACTGCTTACTTACATAGTTTAATACATGTCAGGAATATCCGTTAAAGATTTTGGACATGGGAGTGATTTGAAAATAATAATTCTGAAAGATCAGATGTTAACAGTACCAGTTAGATTAGAGGAATGTAAATTACAGTTAGAGACTGACCCAGAGACCTTGAGTTTGTCTTGGGAACTGAGATGAAGGGGTGGAGACAGGAAGGGTCAGAGAGCTGGCGACCGTATTTGTTATGGCTATTTAGTTACTTTATTTTCCATCAGAGGAGGGAACACAGGTGACTCTGAGCTAAGCATGGAGGTAAACAGTAGTAATTCTAGCACTTGGGAGGCTGAGGCAGGAGGATGGAGAATTCACATCTAGCCTGGGCTACATCCAGAAACCTAGTCACAGACAGACAGACAGACAGACAGAAAGACTCTGATTTTTGTGGTCTGGATGACCAGAGAATAAGGACCTATTTATGGAAGGTGGGTGACGAGACAGACAACAGAGATATTAAATGGTGCCAGTGCTTAAGGTTCTGGAACATGATTAAGTGGACGAGGCTATGCTTGCTTTTTTAATCACTATCCTAGAGCTAGACAAATTCCGTCTTTAAGAGATATAAAGGGAGCAGTATAGAAGGCTCAGGGGAGAACTTGAGTAATAATGGAGGCAGAGAAAGACCCAAAGAGAGACAAAAAAAAGACACAGGGGAGGGTCTGGGGGAGCAGAGGTCAAGAAGGAAGGGGTCCCCAATAATATATAATGTAGCCAAAAATGTAGAGGAAGGAGGTTCCATCAAGATGGTTGAGTTACGCAAAGTCACTTGACATCTGGGGTTATAGCTTTAGTGGACAGAAGGATTAGTAGCTTAGTTTTAATTTTGTTTACTTATTTGTATTATTTTTGAAATTGACAAAAATTATTCATATTAATTGTAGCTGTTTAGACTCATGTTTACATTGTGGGATGACTAAGTTCATTCACATCTGTAGTGTACCTCATGTGCTTATGATCCTTTATCTTGTTTTGAGAACATGTAAAATTGTCAATAAGAAAGTTTTGAGAATTTAATACATTATTATAGTTATAGTGATCCTATGTAGCCCAGACTGGACTTGAGTTCCCCATTCTGCTGCCTCAGCCTCCTGGGTCCTGGATTTACAGTTGTATCACAACCATGCCCAGATGGAACTCATCTTTGATACCTTCACTGATGGAAATTAGACATCTTTTATTCAACATCAAAATTGGAGAAGGGTTAGGATTAGGAAGGTTGATGGAAGTTTTAGGTTGGATATCTATTTTCCAAAGAGCTATGAATGAGGTCCAGATTAGAGGAAAACAAAGAAATCTGGGGACCCTTAAAACATTAACGTTTTGGGATGGGGCAGAGACTTGCTCTCTCTCTCTCTCTCTCTCTCTCTCTCCTCTCTCTTTCTCCTTCATCCTTTTTACTTGTGTGCTTTCTGTGCCCTTGTTTTGTATAGACAATGGCAGCTGTCTGTGAGAGAAGAGAGTGAATGTGTACATGCCTGGGAGCACATAGTACACCCTACTGACCAGCTTGGCAATGCGTTAGGATGTTGTGAAAGGGAGGAAGTGCACATGGATAGGCCCAAAGGACCAGTGACTGGAGATGTGTCACCCATCTTAAAACAGAGATTTTTCTGTCCTATTGCAAAAGGGGGAGGAGCCTGAGGCTGACCTGTGTGATTGTCACGTGAAGTCAGCTCTTCGCTCCATAGCTCTTGAGACTGCAGAGCAATAGGCACTTGGAGAGACAGCGGATCACAGTGTAAATAAAACTTACTCAAGCCATGTACGGTGGAAGCACAAGCCACGGATATTTCATTGAGTCATTGTGTCAGATTTTCAAAGGCAGCTCTCTGGTAACAGCTCTTGCCTTGTTTGGGTTCTCTCGAGGGCAGAACCTGACCAAGGGCACTGGGTTTAGACAGTTTTCCTTGAGAAGGTGTCTCAGGAAGTTAAAGAGGACCAAGGAGAATGATGCTGGTGGAGGAGGTAACAAGCAATGTACTGTCTAAGTGGCTGCTGGGAGCCAGGCCCTCTCTGTGGTTAGTATCAAGAAGCTAGCTGCTAGCTGTCATTTGTTGGGGATTATCTTGGGGGGCGGCTTTCTTCCCAAATATTTGCAGGCTCTGTTTTCAGGAGAGACACCAGTGTTTCCAGGACCTGGGACAGAGCATAAAGACTGACCACATATGCTTGAGGTCACATATTGTCAGCGTGTCGTGAGTTTGAGACACATAAACCTGGTCTATCCCACTTGTGGCTGAAATCTGAAGAAGGCCAAGTGGACGTGACAGGGAGGGCCAGAGGGTTCTGCTATAGCTGTCATTTACTGAGCATGCTCATTACATGTCTCAGGTGCTTGAGCGTACAGGTGTGCCATGTTCTTTTGCCACTATAAATGGATTTCAGATGTTTGTGTCACTTTTGGTGTCTAGCATTAGTGGGTGCTAGGACGTTGAACTCCCGGCCATCAGTCTTGGCAAGAGAGTGCCTTTACCCACTGAGCTATCATCCTACACCCAGCGTGTCTGATTTAACCTCATAGATGCCATGAAGTAGGTGTTATGCATATGTATCTCACACAGACACTTAGAGAGATTAAGTGATTTGCCCGCGAACACAAATATACCAAATGCCAATGATCACACATGGTTGACACAGTATTTTCACCCTGGCCTATGGGAAATTATGCCTGACTCCTCAGTGCTTCTAAACTTTGCCCGGTGTTGTCAGATCTTTCCTTCTGGTAGTTTGAAAATGTGTGGCCCCATAGACTGGTGTTTTAATAAAATTAAACTTGTCACTTGGATCTCCAGCCATCTGACTAGAGGAGGTATCACTGGGGGGTTGATCCTGAGTCCAGCCTTAAGTTGTCACTGGGGATCTAAATTTCAGTCCAAAGGTGTGGAATGAGAGTTGAGCTCTGGTAGGTTTGTGTGTGCTGATGCTGGTGTTTTGCTCCATGCAGTTTTTTGTTTTTTCTCTCTGCTTGGAACTGTGAAAGGAAGCCAGCTATTTCCACCATTGATAGAACTTCCCCTGGATGAGTAAACTGAAATACATCCCTTCCTCCCATAAACTGTGTCTGGTTAAGATGTTTATTACAGCCTCGAGGAGCTAACTACAGCATCTTTTCCCCCTCCAAACTTAATTTTCCTCCTGTTGATCCTTTGCAGAGAAACATTTTGTACCTTTTGGCAAACATATACAATCATGTAACCGCTGCCCCAACTACCTTCCCTACGATCTATACAGCAGCTGGAGAACCCCCTGGATTCTCCTGTGATTCTTTCCCCATTCTGCTCACAACCACCAGCTTTGCTTCAGTTCTGTGTAGCTTTGCTTTTGCAAACGCATCTGAGACTCACCCACACCTTCACGAGTATCAATAATTCCTTCCATTTACTGAGTACTATTTCATCACGTGGTTGCCTCCTGGTTTGTTTGTTTATTCCCTAGTGGAGGGACATTTGGATTGTTTCCAGTTCCCGGTAATTACAAAGAAATCTGCCATAAGCGTTTGCACACAGGTTTTGTATAAACATAAGTTTTCATTTCACTTGGGTAAATGCCTGGGAGTCAGATTACTGTCTTGTGTTTACCCTTTGAAGAAACTGCCAAATTGTTTTTGAAACTCACTCTGTTTTTTTCATTTCCCACCTTTTATGTATGAGAGTTCAATCGTCTCACATTCTCACCAGTACGTAAATTGTTTTAGCCATTCTAACAGGTGTTTAGTTATATCTAACTGTGCTGGTAAAGTGTTGCTCTAATGATAGATGATGCTTGGTATCTCTTTGTGTATTTATCTGTAATGTGCATATCTTCTCTGGTGAACTCTCTCAATTGCTTGCTTTCTTGTGAATGAATTTTAAGAGCTATTTTAATGCCTTTATGTACATAGCAAATATTTTCCCTGATATGTGGTTAGTGTTCTCAGTCTCTTTACTGCTCCCATTTGAAAACGGTTCTTGACAGATTCCTTTTTGTTCTTCAACCTTTAGGGATCGAGCCTAGGAAATCTTTGCCTAATCAAGATTATCTTCCAAAAGTTTTATAGTATTGGGAAGGTATATGATCAATTTTGAGTCTCTATTTGTGTTGAGTACAAAGTAAAAATCATGATGTTATTTTAAAAATTATTTTTTATTATTTATTTGCAAGCAGAGAAAGACAGAGAGTGAGGGGGGAGAGAGAAAGAGAGAGGAGATAGGAATGGGTATGCCAGGGCCTTCCACCACTGCAACCAAACTCCAACTGTATGTGCCACTCTGTGTATCTGGCTTCATATGGGTACTGGGAAATTGAACCTGAGTTGTCAGGCCTTGTAAGCAAGTGCCCATAACTGCTGAACCATCTCTCCAGACAGGATATTCTTTTATTATCATTTGGATAGATGGTCAGACAACCTTACTTTTGCCATTGAGATTTTGAAAATCAGTTGACCACATATTTGTGACTCCCTTTCTAGCTTTGTTCTGGTTTAGTGTTTCTCTAATGCCAGTGTCTTGAC
Organism: Zapus hudsonius; assembly: GCA_004024765.1. NCBI lineage: Eukaryota > Metazoa > Chordata > Mammalia > Rodentia > Dipodidae > Zapus > Zapus hudsonius. The sequence continues at coordinate 18,912 of PVHP010024391.1, read as the reverse complement.
TCTTGTTACTTTGTTGAAAATCTGGAAATAAGATATTATTACTCAGGCATCTTTATTCTTCCTATTTCAAAATTATTTTTCCCACTTTTATACTTTTTGTCTTTTTCATCTGCTTGGTGATTTGCAAAAACAAGTCTTGCTGGATTTAGGGTGCACTTTTCTTGAATTTATATATCTTTTTGGGGGCAAACCTTGCATCTTAATGATATTCCCCTTATTTTATTCCTAGCAGTTAGATGGAGGGTTTGCAAGGAAGGACATGACGAGAATACACTTATTAAATGTAACTGCAAAGTAGTTGGAAAATTGTGCTTCTGTTTCTCAAGTTTGTAGGTTACAGATATCAACAAGACAAAATCACTTTGTATAGTTGGCTAAGAGAGGAGAATAGTGTGTATTGATCTGGAGAGAACAGTGAATTTTGATCTTGTCAGAGCTTCCTCTAAGTTTGTTAGTTTCCTCTTCTGTGTGACTGAAATATGTGTATATGCCAAATGTAATTTACATTTCATTTGTGAGTCTTTAGGGGATTCAGTAAGTTGTTAAAAAATCACTCCTTAAAATGAAATGGTTTAAGAGTGAAATATTCTTTGCTCCTAAACCCTCTAAGTTGGGACTTTTATAGGAAACAAATCTAATTTCTTAAGACCCAGAATAGACAGAGAGCAGATGGAATGCAGGTTTCTGACATTGAGAATCTGAGTGTTTTTTGTATCTGCATGTTTTCAAATACCAATTGCAACTAATTACTGAAAATTTCCTGAATGTCTCTACATAGTTGTTAATAACTGAAAACAGACAAAGGAGTTTTCCATCTTTGACAAGGTAAAGTAGAATTTGCTACTCTCACCTCTGGTCTTTAATCCCCTTTTGTTGTTCATGTCCCAGATTCAACTTTCAGAACTCAGTTACTTGCCAGCTGGGATTGTTAACCTTCCAGAGCCCAATACTGGCTTCTTGGCAGAATGTCAAGCCTGTCCAAGCAGGACGTCAGACCAGTCCAGATTAAACTAGCTTGATCTAAGAAACAAGCCAATGCAAAACAGCAAGATCCTCGTTAATTTTAATTAACAGTTCTAATCAGAGTTGCCCAACAAGGTCATTTTCCTTAAATGAGTTATGAGAGATCATATAAGGAATCAACTCCTCCAAGCAGTATTTTTTAAGCCCCAGCTATTGGCAAAAACCTGTCTCAGAAAATATGTCTTTCCAAGTTAGTTTACTCACTCTGGGTTGAGGCGAATATTCTCTGAGTGCATCAAAGGCATTGCTTACACCTGCTGTTCCCTCGTTTACCAAAGGTTTAAATTGTAAGGTTCAAAGCCTCTCAGAGAATAAGGAGCTATGATCAGAAAAGCATAAGCAGATTTCAAGATTGTTTCTCCTCCTAAATGGAGTGTCTGATAACTTCCAGGCAACTTTTAACTAGTGACCTTTTTATATGTTCACTTCTCCATTCATTTTATGAACTCTTATTTATTACAAAACACATTGGGCACATTTACTACAAATTAAGACCTTTAGTTTTATCACATCTTGTGTCTTTCATGTACTTCCTCCATTTTATATTCTAATTTTTTCCCAAAGTAAAAATTAATGTCTCTATAAAAGCCTTCAATTTGGGGTGAATTATAGGTAGCAAATATTTTCCAAGCATATAAGATCTTGCTTTTAGTAAAATATTATCCAAACTTCCAAATAATATTACTAATCAAAGTGGATGCTAAAAACATTGACTTTGGAGGCTGGGGTAATAAATGAGTTAGTAAAGTACTTGCCATATATAAGCATGCAGACAAGAGTTTGATCCCCAGCACCTACATAAAGAAAAGCTGGAGAGAGTGGCAAATGCTTATAAGTCCAGCACTCAAGAGGCAGGGCAGACAGATCCGTGGAGCTTGGCAGCTAGCAAGTTTAGTCTAATTAGGTAAATTCCAGGCTACTGAGAGACTGTCTCACCAGAGGTTGGCACTGGGGAGATGGCTCAGTTGGTTAAAAAGTCCTTGCCATGCAAGGGACCTGAGTTTGAATCCACAGCACTCACATAAAATCTGGTCACAGTTAGTTTTGGGATCAGTGAGAAACAAAGTCCCCCCAAAATAAGGCAGAGAGCCAATGAGAAAGACACCCAGTGTTGTTGACCTCTTGTCTTCACACACATGCACACGTGCACATACGTGCATCCATCCATAAAAATGTGCTCATACACACATCAACATGCATTTGCCATGCACACACATTGAACACACATACATATGTAAAAAAGGTGGATACCTCCTAAACAATTACACTCAAGGTTGTCCCGTGACCTCCACATACGTATGCACGTTTCCACAGACATACCCCCACATCACACGCACATCAATACAAATATATTACGTTGACAGTGGTTCAAAATTTCCTATAAGCTGTCAGAAAGTATATATATCCTAATTACCTATAAATAAATAAATGTGGCATGCATGAACATTGTTGGTTTCTTTGGCATTCTGATATTCTGGTGCTCAGATGAAAGCTTTTAGTTCAAAAGTTTATCTAAGAAACTCAGCTAGATATGGAGTGGCAGCAAGAATTCTTTTGAAAAGTCAAAACACTGCCAAAAAGCAGGGGAAGCTGCTGACCTAGCAGCCTGAGTCGGAGAGAGGCAGGCGCAGAAAGCTGTAGGGGCTGAACTCAACATATGGTATCTGATTACGATTTATCTAGACACCAGACCATCAGCAAATTGAGGAGAGAAGTTCTTTCTGCGGTGATTTGTCAAATCACTTTTGAGTTTTCATCCTCTCTCTTTTCTGATTCGTTTTCTGGCTTCTGTCTTATTGTCATGGAAAGACAATGGTCTTCGTAATGAATTGATTTCCCAAGTGCTTACATACATGCTTCCCCCAGTGAACTGTCAAGTTCCAAGCTGACCCTGGCATAAATGAACACGTACACACGGGATACACATGACACTATAGTAGTTGATTTGTAAATATGCCCAATTCCAACATATCATGTACTGAAGGTATCACACATATTTATTTCTATACTTTACATATGCATGTATATAACCAAGGAATTCTTTTCCTCTTTAGTTGTGTTGAATGATCAACTAATTTTTCTCAAGGTAAATTAGGACAATCCCTTCGGGGAATAAGAAGATAGTGTGCAAGTTTAGGTATAGTCACGTGATTATGGGTGTTTGCTGTGGAAATTGACTTGCTGGTGTGGGTGGAGAGCTGGGTGATTGGATTGTGTCTGCGTTCTGACTTCACTGGGTGCAACTTTTGGGATATGCTTTCAGATGCACAGGTATATAAAATATGAGGAAAAAGGAACAGTTTGTAGCCAGATTTTGGCATAAGGTGAATTGGAGAGAGAGAGCTAAATTTTATTCAGTACAAAATCACTTGATGATTGGTTAATGAGGTTCAAAAAACCCAAGGAAATTGTCACAATATGTTCAAAGTGGGTCAACCAGTAGCTCTACAGAAATAGTTCATCGCACAGGGTGTATTACGATGTGGTAATAAGTGTGAGTCCTCTGTAGCATCATCTTACTGCATATATGCACATCGTATCCATTACCATCCTCTGCGTATCTCATTAGATCCTTGAAAGTAGGGAAAGCCATCCCCCTGGGTTTCTGGTAATCAACTCAGTGCTTAGCACACTGCAGGATGACCTCACGTGACTAGCTGATGCTAAGTAGAATGAGCAGTGAGTTTCTGTCAATGGCTGAGGTAGTGCTAGAAGCTGTGACCCTTGAGAGATCTAGGCAATGACAAGGCCAACCCGACAAGGCCAACCCATCAAGCAGGGCTTCCACACAGACACTGGAATGAAGCTTTTGCTGTAATTATCTTAAACTCCAATTCCCTCCCCAGACTGATAAATTCGGAACTCATGATGCAAATTTACTTTTAACCCTTGAATATAATTTCCCCCTTATCCCTTATTTCTTCTGTCTTAATCTGTCATCTTTGAAAGTCTGAACATTTAAACTAAGGCTGGATATAAGATTTTTTCATTGCTGTATTTCATTCTTGGCCTCTCTACTTTCCTATGGAAAGAGAAAACAGAAAAACCATCAGACAGAAAAAATGAGAGAGAGAGAGAGAGAGAGAGAGAGAGAGAGAATCTAACAACCTAGGATGTTAGTGTTGCATAGGAAAACTAAACCATTTGAAAGACGAAGGAAGGATTGAAATAGAAGATGAGACTCTCCTGGAACCTGAATTGATGCAGTAAACATAAATTCAATATATTCCACCAGAATTCAGGGGTCAAGAGGAGGATAATGTGAAAGGCATAGATGACACCCATGTAAGAGATGAGCCTTCGTAAAATAAGACTTCTATGCATAGAAAGTAGAAAGAACAACCAAGACCATGGTCAAAGACATAAGGAAAATAACTTTTAGAAAACATGTGTTCTCAGCTTCCAAAGCTGGAAGGGACATTGACCCGAAGGTCAATGTCATGAAAGCAAAGCCACACCTACATAGATTCTTTTGTAATCTTTGAAACTGTAGCACCACATACACATTAAAAAACAAACAAAGTGAACCTCCCAAAGAAACATCAACATGGTTTCCCCAGTTCTCTGGAAAAGGACATAGATTAGCTAGGTTCTCTGCTATCAGATGCCGGAATATACAGAAAGAGGGAAGAGGTCAGGAATTTAGGCTGGACTCCCACTGCCTAGAAGCAAACCTCAGCTCCTTGGGATATCGTTTATTTAAACAGAGGCAGAGTCCTTTTCAGCTTTCCATTTGATTTCACCAACAGGTCAATGCAACCAATAAACATACCCCACATGGCTATTGTTAGGGCTAAATGAATTAATATAGCAAAACACAGTGAGAAAAATGTAATTTATTTTCCTTCTGCTATCTCCGCACCTCCTCCTCTTCCTTCTCCTTCCTCTGTTTTTTTTTTTCTTCTTGAGAAGAGGTAATAAGATTGTTATTTTTATTATTGAAACTTGAAATATTTTAAACCCAGCTTATTTATCAATTTATAAGGGCAGCACAAAAGTGTTCTTTCACAGTGATGGAGTCCAAATATACTATCCAGGCAGCATGAATAAAAAGCCGGAAACCTGAGTTATAAAAACACAGGTTGAGACTTCTAGACAAAGGAAATCGTAGATAACAAAGGACTATTAATTTAATGTGTTAGTAAACATTGTTACACTAATTTTATTGTTCTAAAATTATTGTCCAATTATTTACTCCATTAGAATTAGTCTAAAATTATTTAATGTAATTATTCAATCTAATAAGAATTTAGTCTAAAACTATTTGAATGATTAGACAAACGACTCTTTGTCTAATGTAAATGACTATTAGACAAATAATTTAGTCTAATAATTTTATTGAGAACATTATTGTATGAACATACTGCATGTTGGTCATATTCCCATGTGTTATACTAATATGTCCCCTCTCCCCTGCCCCCATTCCACTGAGGGCCCTGCTCATGGAGGGTCTCCGTATTCACTGTGGGGTCATACTTTAAAAAGTACCACACAATAACAAAATTTAACTTCCTTTTACAACAATATATCATATAGAATTTCATGGAGAAATACAGACCTGAAGTACCCTAAATTGAATTAATACCTAGAGCTGAAAGAGTTTGAAAGCCCAAGCCTTTTATTTTCTATCAGTGGTACTTAAAATTTTAATTTCTGGGTTGTTTAATATAGTTTCAAGGCCATCTCTGGAAAACTCCAGAAGTTACAAAAGGAATAAACATAGGATATTTTTTCTTTCCTAACTAATTGTACCAAGCAATGGAAAACAACAACAATCAAAAAAACTGTGCCAACCCTCCAAAACAAACCATACCAAACCCCAAACCTGAACCAAAACCAAACCAAACTCCTGTCCAGAAGAAGAAAGGACAAGTAACATGAATGCAAGGTAAGTACAAATAAGACAAAGTAATATCATTACTAGACAAACCATAATTTCAATCCAAACTATTCAATGTCATAGAGAATGTAATTTTAATTAAAATATGATAAAATCAGTATTAATATGCAAATAGTAAAAAAAAATTTCATGCTGTTACTATTAGAAAGGGTGAACGTGTTTAGAAATTCAAAGATGTTTTAGAAAAATTTACTTTGAAAGATTTTTTTTGTTAGGGTCCAGTCTTAGCCCAGGCTGACCTGGAATTCACTATGTAATCTCAGGGTGGCCTTGAACTCAAGGTGATCCTCCTACCTCTGTTCCCTGAGTGCTGGGGTTAAAGGCATGCACCACGAGCCCCAGCTGAAAGATTTTAATTACTCTGATGCAACAATTAAATTATCTAATTATGAGGCTTATGATTAATTTCAGTATTATTTGTTCCAATAAAACTAAGATGAGAAATATTTTTAGATCACATGAGTAAAATGCTTTTGAAAAAATTATCCACTGTTAACAATTGTGTGTTGAAATGGATTCTCTCAGAATTGGTGGATGTGTGACTTAGACATAAACTTATGAAAAATGATGTTTGTAATAACTTTGAAGAGCATTGGAGTATCTTTACCTCTTGAAAACAGATTGAAAAAAAATCTGTGTTTGTGCACATTGAAGAATATTTACTGATAGGAGAGAAAATAATATTCTTATCAAATAAAAATGATTGCCCGTGTTCTGTAAATTAATAAACCAAGTTTGGACAAATGATGAACTATATAAGAAATTGTAAAATAAATATAAAATAGAAATGTGCAGAAAATATAGTAAATAAATATAAAATAGAAATGTATAAAATATTGTTAAATTAATATAAAATAAAATACATGGAAATATAAAATAAACATGATTTTCTCTTAAAATATTTATGTCTAGGTGGTTTTAAGATAATTTTTATGTAACTTTTTATATTTCTAAATGTTTTGATGTAAGGACTTATCACTGATAAAGAAAAATATTGTTAACCAGGAATGATGGTGCATTCCTGTGATGCCAACACTTAGAAGGGGGTGACAGAGGTGAGAAATTCAAGCCCAGTAGGGGTTACACAAGACCTTATCTCAAATAAACAAACAAACATATATAAACAAAGAGAAAACCAAATCACAAAAAAGAAAAAAATGAAAATTAAAAACCAGAAGAAAACTATCAAAAATTGTGTAGAATAGAATGCTTTGCAAATTATTTTTTTTCAGACATGCTATTATGTTTCTCTATGAAAGAATTACTGTCTATAAACAAATGTGTAGTTGGTGGGTTGTGACATATTTATAATTCTAACACTCCTCCAAACTGAAATGTTAAAACATCTAATAGTTGCAAGTTCTATTATGGCCACAAGTATTAATATTTATATAGAACCCTAGAGATGTGGAAATAGTATCAGTCGCTATCTCAATGAAAGTTCACCATTCTCTGAAGAAGATTGTACCAGTATTCTGAGTACTTCCAATGGAGAAACTGAGAGTTAGGAAACTAATTGTTTCTTATCTATGGATACACTGATAAAATCCTAAACTCTTTCTGGCACTCAGATAATGCTTAGTTTTATGGTCACTATGACTGAATAGCTCTCACAAACAACTAAAAGCAGGAAGTATTTATTTTGGCTCATGGTTTCAGAGGCATTGGCCCATTAAAGCCAATGGTACAGCTGAGTAGCTCACCTATGACAGCCAGGAAATAGAGAAAGGGAATTAGCTGGGCCCATTGTCCTAAAGCTCCTACTGTCTCCCAAAATAGAACCACCAGCTATTCAACTTAACCAAACGTTCAACAAGAGCCTGTGGGAGACATGATACATGCAACGATAGCGATAGCATCTCTACCTGCTCCATGAATGTTTAGTGTGTTTTGAAAGCACAAACTTTCACTCCTCTGCCACTGTGTCAGCACAACCTATGATAGGGAAACCTTTTTTTCCCAACAGCAATATATTGTAGAAAGCTAAATTAATGAAATAAATTATGAAAAATTCTTGACCATTTTTGTTTTCATTGAGCCACCGAGTTTGAGTCCCATAAGACTCTTACAAATTAGCACTTAATACCTCCACGCCCATCCACAGGCTGCAAATCACTTTGGACGGTTTGCTCTGTGAGCAAATTTAACATTTAAAATTATTAGGGACTTTGGTCCACATGGAAGACTCATCAGGTCGTTAATGGAAGAGCCGCTGGGTGGCAAGAGCAACTATATTCATTCAGCATTTCGTCTGGGTTAGAAGTCAAGTGGAATGTAATCATTCATTAAGTCTCCTGCAAGCAATAGCCTCTGCACAGTGCCAATGTTCATCAAACAAAGGGGCAGGAAGTGTGAGTGCCAGGGGCAGACTTCAGGGAAATAGCCTGACAGGTGACGTATCTCAACTACAGCCCAGCCATGGCCCCTCCTTCAGTGACACTCTGGGAAGGGAACCGAGGGGCATTTTTAATCTTGTTCACTGGGCTCACTCTCAACAGGGACACGCTGTCGATTACAAACTGGGATACCTACTTTCTTGTTCTTTATTTCCCCCAGAAAGTTTGGAATCGGATGGCTAGGTTTTGCTTACTCAAGAAATTCAAGAAGCATGAATTAAAATATTATGGATATTTAGTGTTACATTCTTAGCTATTTCTCTATTTCCATGCTAGGCCTTCAGCTTTTCTAAATTTCAATATCTCTTATTTGTAATATCTAAAACCAAGTAAACCAAGTCCATTTTCATCCTTTTGACCTGTGACAAATTTACCTGAGATAAACAACTTAAAGGTGAAAAGTTTATTTTGGCTCAAGGTTTCAGAGGTTTCAAGCAGTCCTTGGTCACCATGCCCCATTGCCTTTGGACTGTGGCAGGACAGCATATCGTAATTGGAAGTGTGTGGTGGAGCGGAGCTGTTCACCTTATGTCAGCCAGGAAGCAAAAAGATAAAAGAAGAAGGGCCTGGGGTCTCAATATCCTTTTCAAAGGTACGACCCCAATGACATCACTTCCTTCCACCATGCCCTGACTCCTAATATTTCTGCAACTTTCCAATATCACCACAGGTTGGAGACCACATACTTAACACATGAGACTTTGGGAGACACTCTGTGTCATTATAAGCTGCATCTGGTGGCACACATCTATTCTTCTAGAACTTGGAAGGTAGAGGCAGAAGGTCCAGGGATTCAAGGTCATTCTAAGCTGCATGGAAAATTTGAGGTGAGATTCTCTATCAAGGATCATAACAATGGTGACTGGGTAAAGCATTTGCCTTGCAAGCTTGAGTGCCTGAGCTCAGATACACATAAAGCCAGATACTGTAGTGTGTGTCTATAATCCCGGCATACTTTTATTAAATGAGAAATAGAGATAGGCGATCTGCCGGAAGCTTGGGGGCCGCCAGCCAGGTGAACTCAGTGGTGAGCAGCAGGGAACTCTGGTTAGTTGTTCAGTGACTTCCTCATGCACATTGTGCTGGAAACATGCTCACATTCACACACACTCCCATGCACACACATATACCTCATATACACAGAATCCAAACAAAAACCAAAACAACAAAAAAGCCAAGTGTGGTGACACATGGTAGCTTTGGGGAGTCAGATGGATTCCCGGGGTTTGCTGACCAGGCAGTCTAGCCTAATTAGGCAGGTTTCAGCCAGTAAAAGACCGGGTCTCAAAAAAAAAAGTTTCATGATGCCTCCACTCCACACAGAGCACTCATACATACATGAACACACACACACACTCACACACACACACACACACACACACACACCACCACCACCACCACCACCACCACCACCACTACTAACAACAACAACCAGTAAAACTGCAAACAGTAGGCACTCCAATGAGTAGCAGTGGTCATGAGGAGAATAGAAAAGCTCTTCAAGGTTAGTGTCTGCCCTTTCATTTGGAATTTGGATGGCTATGATTGTAACACTCAGGTAAAGAGTTAAACTTTGGAAGTAAATGATAGGACCCGAAATAAATCCTAAGGACTCCTCAGAGAATTTTGAGCTCCCATAAGTCTCATTAAGACATAAGAATGATGGATCCTTCTCACATAAGCTCAAAAGATATCTGAAGTTCACCCGTCAGCTTAGAGACATCCAGAGTCGTTACTGTAAACAAATGGTGCTTTTACAAGACATGTCCTTTGGTGATGGACGGTATGATAAGAAGCTGGCTTGATGTTGGCAATACTCATATCTATTCCTTCCATGTGCATGTGTGTGTGTGTGTGTGTGTGTGTGTGTGCATGCACACACACAGTGATGTGCTAAGAGAATGTTGATTGTCTGTAAATTCAGGGGCTCAACTACTGCTCTCCAGAATAAAACAGAAGTGTGATATAGTTTCTTATATATCAAAAGTGTGCAAACATGATCACGCGAGTGCTGTTATAAACCTGTATATAACCAGGATCTATTTTCCTGTGACTTATCATGCGCTATTGAGATTCATGGCTCAGCATCTTCCTGAGGTCATTAATATTCTAATTGAGTGTGTGTGTGTGTGTGTGTGTGTGTGTGTGTGTGTGTGTGTGATTTTTCTCATTGTGTGAGAGAGAAACCCACAATACCATCCTCCATCGCTCTGAAGCCCGTGGCATGCAAGCCTGTAATTCTGATATGCGTGACTCCATGGACCAGGAATTGGACTCTTGCTCCAGGGCTGGGGCCAGAGTTACTGTACAGCAAGCACATGGCCACAGGGTTACTGAGCAACGGGAGGGATTTGTTTTCTTGTTGCTCAGATTCCCTGCTTTGCTTTCATAGGAGCGTGTCACATAGTTTTTCTGTGTGGTGTGTTCTAATTCTGTTTAAGGAAGGCTGTTGCCAGCAACCCAGACTTGGAAAAGTGGGAGTTAGGTTACATAACATGTCTCTTTTTATAAGGTTAAGCATAATGGGACTCTTTATAAAGATGAGTTTTGCTGATAGTATTGTCTCCTTCTTGCTGTCCACCACCTGTTCAAAAGCCTCTAACCACTGGCCGCTGTCCCATTCATCTGCTGGAGTATAAAGTTTTAATCTCTGAGTGTCTGTAAGAGTAGCTGAGGGAGAACTATGGATGGCGTCTGTACCTGCAAGGATGACCATTACTGGAAGCACATTTCTAACTGGGTTGACAGAGGAAGTGGCTTACTGCTTCACTATGTTGGTGACCACATTCTTTAGGACACTGGTCATCTCAGCACACACGTCTAGAAGTACTTCCATACACCAGGAGGAACTGGAGCTATTTCTAAGGGTCCAGGGGATGTGTGGGTGTAAAAAGATAAACACTGCTTAGGAAAACCAGCATCACATCAATGGAAATTGTCTCCTTCTATTGTTTTGAAAGTACACTAAGGGTTCTAGGCCACCCTTAGGCATCTACAAATGTGTAGACTGTTGCTAAGAAGTACTTGTGACCTCCTTTACCCTCTCAACTTCTGCTCTCTACTAATCTTAATTCAGTGATTTAAACAATCTTTACACACACATTTTGGTATGCCAGGAGTAATAAAAAATTTTGATTTGCCTATGCATTATAAATTATGAATATAACAAATTTTAAATTAGTAAGGATTACGAGATTCCAGTTATGAGAAGTGACATAAAATAGAATTTCCCAATGTCCTCTGTGACTGTTGAGCATGCTAAATCGCAGGGTGAAGAAAATATTTGACAACTGGCTCTAGGGTGGGTGGAAGGAGTGGTTTGGAGTGACTGCAGATTTTTATGGTATAAATATTCCCTCCGTGGCCGATTTTAAGCTACCAACCTGATGTCACTGAATTCAAAACTGGGAAGAGACATACATAGTTGGATCTCACAAGCTGCACAAGTTGGCTCTGTGAAGAAAGCATTCATAATTTAAAAAAAAACGGGTGAAAAATTGCTGAGTGAAGTTGAACATCTGACATTCCTTGTAACCTTTTAAGTAGTAATTGGCATTTGGAAATTTTAAGAACATGTTCTTTATAAGTTTATTTGATTTCTACATATTTTAATTGGAAGCCTCATGTACATTTTGTGAGACACCAGTGCTCCAGAAAACACAGTTTTTAAAATGCTCCATTCAAAGTCTAGTGCATTTGGTATAGTTACCTTCTCATCGACCGGACAAACACCTGACCGGAAGCAGCTTATGGGAGGAAAGGGGTTATTTTCAGACTTCCAGATTATAGAGGAAGTTTCATCATGGCAGACTACGTCGACTCACTTTATACATCCATAATGGACAGACCACAGCCAACACTCATAAGCATGAGCTGACTCTGAACACCCTAGTAACTAACACACCTGCTCCAGCAGGGGTGCACCTGCTGAAGACTAAGTACAAAGCTTAATCCAAAAGACCTGAGTCTTTGGGACCATTTACATTCAAACCACCAGAGTGTTCGACATTTTTTAAATTTTACAATGCTTTGATGTTATCAGTGTTAGTCAACTGAATGTAAGAAATGCAGGGGGATAAAATGAAGTGAAATTTCCCCTTTGATCCCACTTACCTGTGTTAGTAAATATTCAAAGTTTGGTGTATGGCATTTCACAATTTTCTCATATAAATGTGTCCATGTAATATATAGTGCCTGCATCAAATATATAATAAATATACTGTGCATATGTAATAGTTTTCCTATTGCCTTCAAAAATGCTTTAATATACAATTTAAAAATGTTTTAATCTTATGAAAGAAATCACAGAAACAGAAGACTCCATACATGTATCTGGATCACTGCCGTTCATGTTCAATTTTAGCCGGTTTCTGAATTAACTAGAGAGAATTTTGAGACACAGATTGCTGCCCACTAGCCTGAGAATGTCTGAGTCTGTGGGCCTGGGCTGAGGTCTCAAGGTTTGCATGTGTAACAAGCTCCTGATTGAGGTGCATTACTTCCCAGTTTTCCACACTGGGAGAACCTGTGGCTTAGTGAATGTATGCAAGTGTGGTCTATTACTATGAATCCCTTTTTCCTATGCAAAGGAACTGCTCTTCTGACCTTTTAACAATGACTGCCTTTCACTGTTTTGTGCTGTCATCACAAGTGAAATCTCCCTCAACATCACAGACCAACCTCGCCTATCTTTTCCTTCAATGTTTTTAGTGTCTGAACAATCATGGCTATTTGACCTCCAGATCTCCAGAATCTGCATGGTGGTGCTTCCTATTCCTGGGACAGTTTGACAAGGTCATTTCCCTCATATTTCCTTTAAGTTACAGCTGGATTCAATGGCTCCATGTAGACTCACACCCGAGAACACAGATAACTGCAGGTTTATGGATTTTTGTCACTTCAGCAGGAGGCATGCGATGTCTAGATTTTATTCCATTTTAAAAATTAGCTTGAACAAAGTGAAATTATGCAGAATGAAATTCACCAACTTCAAATGTGATGTTTGATGAGATTTGATAAATATATGCAGTTGAGAAACTGTCACAATGATGACATAGACATTCTCATGACCCCCAGAGTTATGTGTCTTTTTGGAGTCAGACTCCTCAGTCTGTCTATCCACCTTATCTTGAAACCTGCTAATTTCTTTTTATCACCATAGTCTTACTGATTCTAGACTTTTAAGCAAGTGGAGTCATACGGACTTTTGTTTTTGGCTTCTTTTGTGTTGCACAGTGTTTTGAGAATCACCTGCATTTCTGTGTGAATTGGTAGTTCATCATTTTCCAATTTTGATACAGGGTCTCTCTAAGTAGCCCAGACTGGTCAATTCAATCAAAAAATAACAGAAGCTTCAGGTTCGGTGAGAGACCCTGTATCAAGGAAATAAAATAGAAGAGGGATAGAAGAGGGCACGAATGACTCCCCTGACCTCTGCACACATGTGCATGAGGCATACATATCTGCACACACACCTGCACACATACCTGCATATACATCTGCACACACAGGCATATAAAGAGGAAAGAGATCCAAGAAGACATTGGATGTCAACCTCTGGTCCATACATGTATACACATGTATGTGTGAACCCATACACAATGCAATTGCACATATACAAACACACATACACACACGATTACACACTACACATACAGACATATGAAAATATCAATAGGTGAAGGTAGCCTGTGGCAGTAGGGATGAGACAGTCTGAGAAGATGTGGAAGACCGCAGCCCTTTGATGGTGTCCTCTGTGAAGTGTACCAGGATGTATTAGGCTGTAGAGTTCTGGTGCATGCAATTTGTCTCTATGCATCCTAAAATCTAATAACAAAATCATTTAGGAATATGTCCAGGATATATTGTTCAATGTACTTATTTCCTAACCAACAAACAAGCAAAACATGACTCTCCAACCCACACAACCAAAGGAACACATATATCAATTTCAGTAAACAAATAAACATTTTTTCACAGATGTAACAGAAGGTTTTTGTTGTTGATTCATTATTCTTTCTCATAATCAAAAGCAGTTTTGACAAATGGCTCAGTAATATTTACAACATTGAGAAAAAGATGAATATTAATGCTTGGGAAGGAAATAGCTGGTTTTGCTCACTGCTTTTGCATTCATGGGGCTGACCCAGCGTCCACAGGACGGTTTCTCTCCACCTGCTCAGTTCAGTTTTCAGTCCCGCCGCCTTCTTTCACTGCTGCTGGCTTTCCAGTCCTCGACAAATCGGAGTGGTTTCTGACTGCGTGACTCAGTGGACACATTCCTCTACCTTTTACATTTCATCCTGACTCCCGACCCTGACCCCTGCCCTCCCAGGTGTGCTGTCCATGGGTCCTCACGTGACACCTGCTGTCAGCACCCCACAAATGGGTGAGGTCACTCCTCATCTTCATCTACTACCTCTGGATTGGTCTTGATCCTGAAATAAAATTCTAAACCAAAGATACAGTGTTTGGTTTTTCTAATCTTTAAGTTTCATTTTAAAATTCAGAGTGACAAAAAAACCCTACAATAATATTAAGAACTCCTACGTATGCTTTTCTTCTAGACTCCCTGAATCAACATTTTATCTAATTGTCTTTTTCTTTTTCTACATAAACTATAAATTTGACAGAAAGCTAGATTATGGGAGTGCTCTGGCCTTCTGCTACTGGAACCAAAGTCCAGATGTAATGTATCACTTTGTGCATCTGGCTTCACATGAGCACTGGGGAATCAAACCCCGGGCAGCAGGCTTTGCAAGCAAACACCTTTAACTACTGAGCTATCTCTCCAACCCATCGTGTCTTCTTAGTCATTCTTTTCACTCTCTTTTCTCATTCTGTATTCTGTACTCATGGTAGTTTTGTTCTTCAATGTCATCTTGCATGCTGACAGTCAATACCTAATTACTGCTCTTAACAGCACCATAAGGCTAGGTTCTCACAAGCCCGTCATTTGTTAACATTATGGCTTTGTTTAATGGGCGACTCTGATTAAAGACATATTAGTTAAAATGCATTCATTGTTGGTTCACTGCTACATAACTCATGACCAGAGCCACTGTCCCTCATCCCTGGACAAAGGTTTCCTAAAACATGTATTTTCTCCACATAGGACCTCACAGCCTTAGGGAATACTGGGTCAGGACTTCAACTCTGTTTGTGGGGGTATATTTTAAACTGGAAAATCACCAATAAAATCACAGTAGCATGAAACTGTAGCACCGAGTAGAACATGAAAAAAACACTTGTTTGTATTAGGAGGATGGAAACAAGAGGGCAAAGGGCACCTTGTTTCACATCAGCTAATGATAAGCACATTTAGCAACCTGCATGTTCAGTCTGGGCATGTCCACAAAAAACTGCCAAAGCACCATGCCCATTGATTTTCTATTTACAAATCAATTTTAGTGAGTGAATGAATCTGCAATTTTGGAATTCATGTTCCTTGACCTACTATGGGGTTACATACCATTATAAATGCATGGTAAGTCAAAAATTCTGTAAGTAAAAAATGTGTTTAGAGCCAGGGGAGGTGGTGCATGCCTTTAATGCCAGCAGGAAGCAGAGGTAGGAGAATCACTATGAGTTCAAGGCCACCCTGAGACTACACAGTGAATTCCAGGTCAGCCTGGGCTACAGAGAAACCCTACCTCAATACCCCCCCCAAAGTATATTTAGTATACTTATCCTTCTCAACACTGTCAGCCCAGCCTATCTTAAATGTGCTCAGAACACCTCTGTTAACCTGCAGTTAGGCAAATATCTAATACAAATCCTATTACCATAGAGTATTGAATGTTTCATGGATTTATAGAATACCTGCATCTAAAGAATCCTGGGAAGACAGGACAATGTGAGTGTCATGGTTTCCCCTCATGACTACGTGGTTATCGGATGGTTTGGTTCATTGAAAGTGGAACCAACCATAGGTTGCTGAGCGACAATATCAAAATCGGAAATTTAAAGATTTTTGGATACATTTTTTATTGTTAAAATGTAGAAACTCTGTATGATCAAGTCTTGTTTTGGTATTCCCATTTCCCTCCTTCATGCCCCAATCCACTAAGAGCCTTCTTCAGTGGGATTTCTGGAACAGTCCATGGGATAGAGGGCTATGAGTTGTGCAAGGTTTAGACAGTTTGTTTTTGAGGGGGACAATGCCTCTGGATATTCCACCCGCCATGGCTCCTACAATCTTTTCACCCTCTCTTGAGTTGTTTTTTAATGAATACGTATCACTTCCACATCACCATTAAGCTGAAAAGTTGCATATCAAGCCATTGTAAGTTGGAGACTACATATGTATGCATAGTTGTATACATGTACACATACAATATAAATATTAATACACACATATTGTGAACTATTAGAGAGTAAACTGCACAATACTATTCCTTTGGCCACAAATAAATTAGTTTATACTTACTGAACACAAAGACATTATCTTACATCAACATAGTCACAATTAAGAAATTCACATTGATGTCATTATCTCAGAGAGTTTATAAATATTTTATCAGTTTTTCCACTAATTATTGGTATGTTTAATGATTTAAAAAATCATTATTTTTCATTTATTTGTGAGGGAAGAGAAGAGAGAAAGAGAGAGAATGAGCACACCAGGGCCTTTTGTCACTGCAATTGAATTCCAGATGCGAACAACACTTATGCATCTAGCTTTACTTAGGTCCTGGGGAACTGAACCTTGGCTGGCAGGTTCTGCAAGCAAGTGCCTTTAACCACCGAGTCACCTCTCCAGACCTTTACTTGCCTTTTACTGATAACTTCTCTTTTGTTTGGGCACAGGATAGAAATCTGAAATAGGAAGCTATAAAACTATAAAATGCAGGGGACGAGAGTATATTATTCATTTAACTGCTGGATTCTCACAGTGAAGTATTGGAGAAGAAATAAGCCAAGAGAGCAAAGAATTAACATTTTCAGCCACTATGTCAGCCTTGTGCCATTCTTTCCACCTTAACTCCGCGTGAGTTCGGATTTCTAGACACAAGAAAGCCAGTGGTTCTAGAATTGGATTTCAAACATACATTCTAGTCATATGTGCTACACACATGAGTGCAAAGCAGGAAAGAGAACCATTAGGAGTTTCTATCAGGAGATGTCCTACACGTAATCTCATTATTATTTTTACACTCAGCTTTTCCCTGGGGTGTATATTTAATTTGATTGTTAATCCTGACTTTAAAGATTTATAAAAGGCAGTGTTTACCAAGTTGGTAATAGCAACTCCCATAATGTAGCAGATATATGGATGAGATTATCTATATTCTTAGGCACGTTGGAAAGCGATCTCTCCTGGGAGTGTAGCACACATTTAGAGACCATAATTCCAAACCAGGATGGTCTGTCTTCTTAACGACAAGGCCCATTCTGTTCCCAGGCATGTCACACACTACATGGTGAATACACACCGTGTTTTGGATAAGCTGAAACTGACAGTGAGAGCAGAATGCTGCAGATAGGATGTGAGGAGGCTTTGAACTTGTCATGAGAGCCGGGCCCGAGTTATACCCGGCCATCTCCTGCCCTTACCTGGACTTGTACAATCAGCAACACAAGAATTGTATCCATCACTCAATAATTTCAGGGATTTCTGTCCTATTAGAACTGAAGTTTTCTCTAAAAGCTAACATACAGTAGTCATTCCTTCTTTCCTTTTCACAACAGTGTTCTGAGACAGTCATTATAACGCAGATGGGACAGGAAGGTTCAGGACCTTACTCTGGGTCACACGGCTAGGCAGTGAGTGCTTGAAAACTGAATTCAAAAGTAACCAAAGAGTTTGTGCTCATTTCATCTCTGGTACTATTTCCATCATTTTCAAGAGGATTTTTGTCATATTCATAGTTATTATGAAAATTCAGGCACAGAAGAGATTGCTCAGTAGTTAAAGGCTTGCAAAGCCTGAAAGCCAGGGTTCGAGTCTCCAGTACCCATGTAAAAGTAAACAAACAAATTGGTGCTTGTTTGTCTGGAGTTGCTGTTTGCAGTGGCAGGAGGCCCTAGCATGCCTGTTTCTCTCACTCTCCGTGTCTCTATCTCTTAAATAAATAAATAAGTATCATTTTAAAAAGAAATTACAACTAATGTGAGAATAATTGCGAATTGGGTAAAATCTGTTCTTGGTGTATTTTTTTTTCTCTAGCCATCATCTTTAACAACCTCACTATATATCTAGCTCTTAAGTGTTGGCCTCATGTACTTGAAGATTTATTTTCATGATATACTATTCTAATTTTTCAGATCCAAATATGTCACCTAAGTCATCAGCTAAATTAATCATTGTAAATGTGAAAATGGGGATTAGCTAATGAGTACATTTTGGAGAACAGCGCACATTTTTTATAAGACAGTGTTACTATTGGTGATTAATTCTTGGGCATGAGATTTCTTGGGCCAGTCCATGGAAACTTGCATGGATCATGTCTTTGGTGAGGTGCAGAGAAATGCATTTGTAAAAAGAAATGGATTATTAGCACCTCTCTGTTCTCTGTTCTTGGTTTCCTAACTCCTGACAGGTTAACAAAATTGGTACAGAACAATGAAAATGGCACACTTGGGAATGTAGTG